>VDFB02146168.1:0-25580 GCA_007258455.2 Sequoia sempervirens | reverse complement strand
TAAACCTTGAGAGCCATGATATGCCACTGCACTACTATTTTGAGTCCTATGGTTAAAGCTTCATATTCTATAATATTGTTTGTACAAGGGAATGTCAATTTGTAGAACCTTGGTATGTAGTCTGCCTATGGGGTGATGAAAAGGACCCAAGGTCCTAATCCATGTTGTGTGTAGGAACCATCAAAGTACAACTTCCAG
This sequence comes from Sequoia sempervirens, assembly GCA_007258455.2. Lineage (NCBI taxonomy): Eukaryota > Viridiplantae > Streptophyta > Pinopsida > Cupressales > Cupressaceae > Sequoia > Sequoia sempervirens. Next base: position 25,382 of record VDFB02146168.1, on the reverse strand, counting down.
TCATCTGCTATGTTCAAGTTGAAGATGGATTCATCGGGGAACTCTGAAATTAACAGATTCTCTGAGTACATGGGTGCTTCTACAAGCTAATCTATGATCCTTTTCCCTTTGATTGCCTTGCGTTCTATGTACTGTATGTCATATTCTGATAGGATCATGACCCACTTGGCCATCCTTACTATGAGCACTGCCTTCAAAAGTAGATACTTGAGTGGGTCGATCTTGGAAATGAGCTTGATTTTGTGTGTTAACATGTTGTGTCTAAACTTCTGTGAGGCAAACACTACTACTAGACAAGCTTTTTCAATGAAGGAATAGTTTAACTCATGCCCTACCATGGTCTGAATGAGATGGCCCTCTCTATTCCATTTTCATCATGTTGAGCTAGGAGAACACTAAGAGTTGCTAATGTTGTTGATATATAGAGGATTAGAGGATTTATTGGGATTGGTGGCATAAGCAGCAGAGGTGTGAGAAAATACTCTTTGGTTTTGTTAAATTCTTGTTGCACTTGTCATTCCACTTGTACGCTACCCCCTTGTGGAGTAGGTGAGAATACGAGATTGACTTGTCTACTAGTTGAGCTATGAACCATCAGATTGACTGGAACTTGCCTTGTAAGCCTCTTATCTATTTCAATGTCCTAGGTTCCTCCATCTTGAGGATTACCTCTACCTTAGTAGGGTATATTTCAATCCCTCTCATGGACATAATGTATCCCAACAACTTCCCTAATTGTACGTCCAAGACACACTTCTTTGGATTAAGGTGGACCTTGTATTCCTCCAGTCTGTCAAAGATGGCACTCAATGCTGCTATGTGGTCTCGCCTTTTTTTAGATTTTTCTAGTATGTCATCAACATAATATTCCACAGTCTTATGGATCATGTCAAGAAATATTAAGCTCATGGCCCTCTCATATGTTGCTCTAGCGTTCTTTAGGACAAATGGAATCATGTTATAGCAATATGTCCCCCATGGACAATTAAAAGCCATTTTATCTTGATCCTCTTTGTCTATCATGATTTGGTTGTACCCAGAGAAACTATCCATCAGAGAAAGCATTTCATGTCCTACTATCATGTCTACAATCATGTCAATGTTGGGAAGCGAGAAGTCATCTTTGGGACATGCCTTGTTCAGGTCTCTGAAATCTGTGCATATATACATGCCCCCATTAGGCTTTGAAATAGGTACCAGATTTGATACCCACTCTAGATAGTCAATTGGTCATATGAACCCTACATCAAGTAGCTTCTTCAATTCCATTTTGACTAACAAGGTTATCTGAGGATGCATTTTTCTGAGTTTCTTCCTAATGGGCTTTGCTTCTGGGTAAAGTGCTAGATGATGAACCATAATTTACAGATCAAGCCTGGGCATGTCGGCATAGCTCCATGCGAAGTTCACCTTTCTCTCCCTTAATAAGGTGGCTAGAAGCTCATGTTCTTTTGTCATCGATGATTTGGCATAAAATGTTATATGCGGAGTTCCCTTTGTTCCCAAGTTGACTGGGTTGCACTTCTCAGCTAGAACCGCTGACTTTTCATAATCTAGAGCACTGAGAGTAAGATTGAATCCTTCATCCTCAAGCACTTCAAAGGGGTTTTCACAATTGGATATGTTCATTTTTTTACTATTTTAGGGCTAGAGAGTGCCATAGTGTGGTTTTCGCTGAATGACCTTGAGATTATTCTCAAGTTTTCTCTTTTGTGAATGAAAGATTCAATCGTCTCCGTGTAGTAAGCTTGAGTTTCAAGAATGATATCAAACCTAGCCTTATGATCTCCACATGGTATGTTTCTCCACAGTCCCATGAATTCCAAGAGTGCTTCATCATTTTTGAAAGTGTCTAGAATTGGTAGTCCTCGTTGCTTGTAATCGATGAGTTAGGGGTAGACTAGGTTGATTTCATGGTTTTGACTAGTTGACTCAAATGACATGGAACTAATCATGAGAAGGGTGGTGTCCTCAAAAATCATAGGTAGGTTGTTAATGGGATCTTTTTCACCACTACTACTACTACAAATGTTAGGTATGTCAAATGTGAAGTTGTCTATGCCTCGACCTGTTAAGGGTAAGTGAAGTTCGGTTGTTGATTGCTAAGGATTTTTGACCTTCTTAACTAGGGGATTCCAGCCACATATGATTATACTTGGAGGGGTACATACAAGGCCAATATTTTTCATTTGCATCTCAAGAATGATGGGTATTAGAAGTTTGTTGTCATTTTGTCCCAACTTTCTATTTTTGTCATAGTCCATTGTGAGCATCATTTGTAAGCCTTTACTATTATCATCCATAGGTAGATCAACTGTCAGTCTATTGTATTGGTACAAGAGATGGGATGGGTCCTCTTTTGATTACTTCCCAACCAAGATCTTCCCAAATTTTGGAAGGTTTGAAATGAGGAAGCATCATTTGATTGTGGTTGTCCCCATGACCTAGGAGATTGTGGTAACTCTCCTAACACAAAAGAATTTTTTTGAATTATATAGTGTCCACACCCATTATCTTGAATAATGAGCTTGATATCAAAGATGGCAGGGATGGTGGGTGTCTCTATCGTAGAAGTGGAGGTGAGAGTAGCTAGATCAATGTATGGAGTTGAGGGACCTTCATCATTTTTTGGTACTTAGGGGATTTTGTAATATTTGGCTTCTACGCTCTTGCAATAAGAAAAAAGTTTGGGATCCCCGTGGATAGTGACCTCTTAGCCTTGGTATGTGAACTTGACACATTGGTGGAAGGTTGGTGTGATAGCTTACATCCCATGGATCCGTGAACATCTGAGGAGGATGTAAGGAAAATCGAGCTCAAGGACCTAACAAGTGGTTTCCATAATTGTTGGCCCTACTTGAATACGAAGTTGGATGGTGCTATGAGACACTCTTTCTTGATCATCATAAGCCCTGATTGTCATGCCTTTCCCTTTTTCAATGGAATCCTCTAAGATTCCTAGATTCTTTAGGAGCTTGATGGAAAAAATGTTTAAACTTTCACCTCCATCTACTAGGACTCTCTTGACTTTATTCTTATGCACTAGGACCTCTAGATAGAGTGCGCGATTGTGAGATGGTTGGGCAGGAAATTGTTGATCAAAGAATGTAAGAAGATTTGGGGTAATGATGGTTTTGACCATAGCTTGGAATTGTTCAACATCAAGATCAATGGGGATGGTGGATGTGGCTAATTTTTCTTCAAGGATATTTTTTTGGGTTCATGATATCTTTTGCAACTCCATGATGGATATTTGAGCTCGGGTTCTTTTTAACTGATCAAGGACATTATAGCCACTAGGAATGGATTTGGGGTTGGAAGTGAGTGCTTTGGGAGGTTGAGATGACCCTGTGATGGTGATTTTTCCACCTCTTGTGGTGACTCCGCAATCAGGTTGGGCTCCTTTGATGGTGATAACAGTGCAATACTCATCTATGAATTTGAAGACATGGTCATATACATGATTGAAATTTTTTAATGAACCTTTCCCATTATAATTGTTATTGTTCCCTTTGTTATGATTTGGCATCAGATTCATGTAGATTTTGAGATTTTTATTTCCCACTAGTTTTTCTACATTTATGATTTTTTTAGCAATGAGGACTTGAATTAAGTTTTTCAACTTCATACAACTAGCAGTTGTGTGTTCCTTGATCTTGTGGAATCACAAAGGTGATTTTCATTGTACCATGAGTCCTTTTGCCTCTAGCCTCTTCATGATGAGTCCTTTTTCCTCTAGCCTCTTCATGATGGATTCAGTTGATTCCCCAAGGCCTATGTACTCCCACTTGGGGGATTTTTTATTTCACTGGGGTGGTCCCCTTTGATCATTCACATTGTTGATTATTTTATTGTTTGGTTGTTGAGTTACAATGTTAGCTTGATGATTGTTCTAATTGTTGTTTTGAGGTTTTCATTAGGGTGCTAGTGTGTTTTTTCAATGAGGACTAATGACAACTTTGGCATCAACAACACCATTGTTGGTAATGTTTCTTTTTTTCATCTGTGTGCGAGGTTTGTCATTTTAGCTAGTGGATGGGTGATTTTTGTTTTGTTTAGGATATGTGGGTGTCCCTCCTTGTGCAATAAGGGCTCATTCAATGTTAAGTTCCTTAGAGATCAATTGATTGTATGTGGTGATACCTTACACCTTGAGATGGAATGCCAAGGCTCGTTCAAGATTGGAGATAATGGTACAAACTTGTTCTTCTAGCATGACCCATTTTCTCCTATTGGACATGGATCGTCGTTGTTATAGGAATGAAGCAAATGATTCATTCTTTCCTTGTTCAAGAGTTGATAGTGTATACGTACAAAAATGGTCATGTCTATAATCCTGGCAACTAATTAAATATTTATTATTTAATTAAATTTTCTAAAGTCCTCTACATATGATTAAATTTAATTAATTTAATTATATTGTTCATTCATCTTATTTCTCTTCCATAATTAAATAAATTTATTTTATTTAATTATTTTCATATGTCCACTTAATTATTTAAATAAATACATTCTATTTATTTAAATTAATTATCACTGTTTGAATTTAATTAAATATTTTGATTTAATTAAGTTTAAATATCTCTCTTTCTTCTATTTTAAATTCTTCTTCTAATTAATTAATTGTTTCATTTAATTAATTTCATAAAATTGATTTAATTAAATAGATCTTATTTAATTAAAAATATCTTATGCTTTCTTTCTAAATCAAAATTAGGTATTTTAACCTGATTGTGAAATCTTCTCATATCATGATTAAATATTTTATTTAATTATGAGATATTCTACTTTTTTCAATAAAACATGATTAAAGCTCTTTTCTTATCACCACCTTTCTTCTGCTTTTAAAAACTTAATTAAATATTTTATTTAATTAAGAAAAGTTGAATGTCCTCCACAAATAAATAATTGAATTTTTAAATTCATTTATTTATCAGCTTTTAATCTTTCTTTTATTCTTATCTTCTCTTCTTTTTCCTCTTTCATAAAAAATAGAAAAATCTTGTTTTTAGGTTTCTTTTATTCTCTCTTCAGTTTCATCTTTCTTCAACCATTCGATCTGCCAGGAATTATCACAATTGTTAATCGAGACAACCAATCAAAATCATTCGAAAAACTCTATAAATACCTGTGTGAATCCAAGCATTGATAATAGGTAATTAATTATAATTCATGCACTTAAGTCATTTAGAGTTCATTTATCATAGCATCATGTTTATTTCAAGTTTCTTAGCTCAAATCATCATCATATCTTACTCTTGCATCTACATCATATCAAATCTCGTTCTTTAGGAAGACAGTTTGTTGAGCCTAGCCTACAAATCTAAGAACACAAAGCTGGAATCGACAAAAACACTAAAGATAGAAGACAATAGGATGACAATGGAAGTAGAATAGAGTTTGCACTTCTTTACTCCTTTTTATATTCTGTTTTATTAAATGTCTTATTGGTGTGTTTGAATACTTCATTTTAAATTCATTTACGCATCATATTTTCATACACACAGATAGTTCCTCCAGATTGACATCCATACCAATATTGAAGGCGTATTTTTTCATGAATGCATCTACTATTTCCTATAACTTTTTGATGCCAGGAGAAAGGTGAGAGAAACACTCCATGGCTTGGCCTGCCAAACTTCTAGGAAATATCCACATTAGATATGTATCATCATATGTGACCTCCATGCAATGAACTTGGAATTCCCTTATGTGATCTTTAGGGTTTCCTATCCCTCGGTATTTATCAAATTTACAGATCTCACATCCCTTTGGGAATGGTTTCATTACAAGAATCCTATCAAATGGATAGGGACACAAGTTGTTGGGTTTTTTTCAATGGTTTTCAAGTTGTAGGTATTTTAACCTGATTGTGAAATCTTCTCATATCATGATTAAATATTTTATTTAATTATGAGATATTCTGCTTTTTTCAATAAAACATGATTAAAGCTCTTTTCTTATCACCACCTTTCTTCTGCTTTTAAAAACTTAATTAAATATTTTATTTAATTAAGAAAAGTTGAATGTCCTCCACAAATAAATAATTGAATTTTTAAATTCATTTATTTATCAGCTTTTAATCTTTCTTTTATTCTTATCTTCTCTTCTTTTTCCTCTTTCATAAAAAATAGAAAAATCTTGTTTTTAGGTTTCTTTTATTCTCTCTTCAGTTTCATCTTTCTTCAACCATTCGATCTGCCAGGAATTATCACAATTGTTAATCGAGACAACCAATCAAAATCATTCGAAAAACTCTATAAATACCTGTGTGAATCCAAGCATTGATAATAGACAATTAATTAGAATTCATGCACTTAAGTCATTTAGATTTCATTTATCATAGCATCATGTTTATTTCAAGTTTCTTAGCTCAAATCATCATCATAGCTTACTCTTGCATCTACATCATATCAAATCTCGTTCTTTAGGAAGATAGTTTGTTGAGCCTAGCCTACAAATCTGAGAACACAAAGCTGGAATCGACAAAAACACTAAAGATAGAGGACAATAGGACGACAATGGAAGCAGAATAGAGTTTGCACTTCTTTACTCCTTTTTATATTCTGTTTTATTAAATGTCTTATTGGTGTGTTTGAATACTTCATTTTAAATTCATTTACGCATCATATTTTCATACAAACATTAAATGGCGCCCACCGTGGGGCCTATGCCCCTTTTTTAGACTTCTTTCTTGCAGGTTTTTCTTGCAAGTTTGCTTACAGGTTTTCTGACATTTGGCAACGCATCGAGAAGATTCAAATTTTTTTATTTTTGCAGGTATTTTGGCGCATCTGAAGACTGTTTCGGTGCATCTGGGCATTTCTGCGGCACATTTGGGAAACAGAGTAGCACATCCGTCACTTTCTGCAGTGCATATAGGAATTTAGTTAGCGCATATAGGAAATAAGTTAGCGCATTTTATATGTTTCAAAAATAAAATAAAATAAAATAAAATTTGCATTTAGAATAGCGCATCTAGGTTTTGTTTTCGCGCATCTGGGTAACAGAGCGGCGCATTTGTATGTTGTTTTAGCGCATTTAGGTAACAGAGTTATGCATCTGGTCCCTATTTCTGCGCATCTAGGGGACAGAGCTTCACATCTGAGTTATAACCGAGAATCTGAGTCTGACACCTTCCACAGACAGAATTTTTTTTATTTCTTTTTGCTGGGTTTTAAAATGAATCAATCTAGGGTAGCCACCACACCTTTATCATGTAGTTAAAAGGAACCCCATGTCTGTTGTGAAGCAACATCTTCACTTAAAGTAAATCACTTTTGATTTTGGTGCACATAAAATTAACTTGTTTACTCTTATTGACTGTGCTTGAAAGTGGTAGGTGATTATGCTCTCACCCTATGCAAACTAGGTGATCAGAAAACCTTACCCACTTTTCCCTGTGTAACCCTGACTCAATAATTGAAGTATCATCTCCCCTTGCGCACTTGTGCGATCCTAGGTGCAAGAGAAACATTTATTGACTCTAGAAATTGGGCCTGCCTTAAGGGAAAAAGTACTCACCTTAAGGGATGACTCAAACTGGCAACGGAGCTAAGGCCAAGCTACCCCCGACCGGTATATAAATGTAAATCTTAAGGGAAAACCTAAGGTTGCTTGTGCGGATGTGTCATACGGACGGAGTTGTACTCCCTTAAACCATGTTGAGCTTAACCTCTTCAGGCTGGAGTGCCACCTTAATGGTGATTAATCTCTTGCCCCATGTATGGCCACTCGAACGGGGGTCCCAAACTAAATACCATTGTTTAGAAAGCCAAAACCTTCTATCTGCTAGTCCAGCACCGGTCGGTGTGAAGCCTTCCACACTTGAGTCAATAGTAGAGGTGATCAGCTCGCCATGGGAGTTTCATGGGGGTTGGAAGCTTGGTTGGCCTGAGAAGAGAGTGCACTGTAAGGGGGAGCCTGTGCAGCCAAGCTTTTGGATTCACATGCTACTGATATGCGGTTGGGGAAACCCACGTGGAGTCTAGCGGATATTGTCCTGGCCTAACCTAGGTTGTGCCTGTCTTATTCTGTGCTTGGTTATGAATCAACTTAAATCAAATTGTTTGTTGTGCTTTCAAAAACATTAATTCAAATAAAGGATCATCCAAAAACCAACATGATAAATTTTAGCTAAAAACTGGTCAAAACTGTCCTTAGAAAACTATTTTAGTGCATCTCAGAAAAATTGCAGCGCATTTAAACTCTGTTCTAGCGCATCTGTGTTCTGTTTCAGTGCATTTAGGGTATTCTGCTACACATATGCTCTCTGTTTCTGTGCATATAAGGTATTCTGTAGTGCATTTGACTCTTTCTCCAGCGCATTTACCTTTTTCTACAACGCATTTAGGAAACAGAATAGCGCTTTTAGGTTTCTGTCAAAATTCAGACATAGACCCAAATCTCTAAGATTTTACTCCCATGTTGAGAAAGTGGAAATCAACCAAGTTCACCAAGAAATCAGTTTTTGATAGAATCAAGAAGCCCAAAACAAACTTAAGTTACAAAAATACTTTAGATCACAAAGAATTCCTATATAAGAGTCGAGACATCTTGCTCCATTATCGTACATTCCTCCATAGATACCAAGACTACATTAGGGGATTCACCGACGATTATGATGTAGAACCTTTGGCTACCCAAGCTTATTATCAAAGATTAGCATTATCTCAACGTCACAATCTTGATCAACCTCTTGAGTTTGAGAATATACCACAACCTTCAATTGAATATTCAACGTGTCCTAATCAAATCCTTTAGTAACCTTTGATATTATATGAGGATCTCTTACATATGCCTGTTTTTACAAGATCTCAACACAAGCTAGGAGAAACATCTCAACAAGAAACTCCCACCTACAACATTCAAGAAGAAGGTGAATGTGATAGTCCTCTTTTTAGTGTGAGTCGCAATCCCCTTTTCAGTGACAACAATATGGCTGATGGAGAGGAAAATTTGTTGCTTAAGAACAAAAACATGAACAAAACTCCCGTAGATAGTGATGATGACCAAGAGGAAGAACTTCAACTTAGAGAGGCGAAACAGAACCCAAAATTTCTTAAAGCTCTTGAAAAGATTCTACAACATGACAAAGAAAAGTACTTTCTTTTCTTAGCAGATCAAGGAGCTAAATTGCCTAACGACTTTGATACTGAGAAATTAAAAAGAAAAGAAGAAGAACCATCCCCATCTAAATTCGCTCTCTTTGAACAAGAGCTTAAAAAAATCGAAGGAACAATCAAAGAAATACGAGGGGGAACCACAACCAAGAAATACACTTTGGATGACATATGTCCTTATCCTTTTGATAGAAGTCTCAACATGATTCCATTTCCTAAACACTGTGAAATTCCCAAATTTGATCATTATAATGGGAAATCAGACCCAATTGACCACGTTAGAGATTTTTGAAACATGACATTGGAGTTTGCCCACAAGGATACTTATTTATTGTGATTATTTCCTTGAAGCCTTGGAGTCAATTCTATGGAATGGTTATCTAAGATTACACCTCCTATTCAAACATTTGAGGAATTGATCAATTTGTTCATAACACAATACGCCTACAACATTCAACACCAAATCACCATGATTGATCTTTGCAAAGTTGTGCAAAAGCCTGGTGAATCTTTCACTACTTTTCTTCAAAGATGGAGGAGAATGTTCGCTAGGTACCCTCGACATGTTCCTGAAAAGGAGAAAATGGTTACTTTCATCAATAGCCTCAACTCAGAAATGAGCTATCATTTAAATCTACATTGTCCAACTTCCTTTGAGAAATTGATTGAGGATGCCATCACTATCGAAAATGCTTTGGTCAATAGAGGGACAATAAAACTTGATAAGGACAACCCTAGCTCATCTAACCATTACAACAATCAAGACAAGTCTAAATTTTTGACCCGCAACAAGAATGTTGTAAATGATGGTGTTATAGATGCAAATCATATCACGACTAGGCCATTTGTTCTGAGCACCCCAAACACTCCTTGTAACAATAATTACAACAATGTCAATTCAGTCACGAATCTAGGAAACAATCATCCCCCTTCAGCGAACAACAATCAAGGGACTGTCAACAACCAAAACTATCGAGGAAATAACACCTTAGGGAATACCTCAAACACGAACCGACAACGATTTCCATTCTTCTCCAATAGAAGAACTTTCACTCCACTAGGACAATCCTTGGAATCTACCTTCAAAGAGGTTATGGAAAAGAATGTCCTTATGTTACCACCACAACGCAATTATGAACCTAGTGTAAAACCTCCATCATGGAATGAGGCTTTTTTTTGTGACTATCATAGGTGCAGAGGTCATCATACAAACCATTGTCAAGCTTTGAAACATGCTATTCAAGATCTAATTGACAAAGGCATTATCACAGTAGAAGGACAACAGAAATCCAATGAAGATCACCAAGCATTTCGCAATCCTCTACCAAATTATCAAAAGGGAGAGTCTTCTAACAAAAATGTGAATCAAATTGATGACAATGTAATCCGTCACCTCTATACAGATGATGAGCGAGTCAACGTTATAAAAATCAAGGAAAAAGTAGATAATGGACAAGTGAATGTCACAACGAGAGCACAAGCTAAAGTTGTCTTGAAAGGCACCACTTCAAAATCCACTGAGACTTCCCCTCAACATCAATATGACTTAGTCAACCAACTTCGAAAGACTCTGGCTCAAATCTCCATTTTAGAACTCCTAAAAATATCCCCTGCACATAAGGAAATCTTAGACAAAGCCCTTTTTGAAACGACTGTATCCACGGATTTGGATGTGAACCTATTTCAAGCCATGGTAGGACATTTGTCCTCACCTACGTGTCTCTCATTTTCAGACAAAGACGATGTTTCCATGACTCATCCTCACAATTCATTATTATACTTAGAGGTCATGATCCATAAGTTTCGTGTTAAACGTGTTCTAATAGATGGAGGGGCTGGTCTAAATATATGTACCTTGAAGGTAGTCCAAGCATTAGGATTTGAGGAAAACTCCATTGATCCTAGAAGGAAGATTACTATAAAAGCCTATGATGATGAGGAGAGAACATCTAAAGGTTTAATCATGCTACCAATCAGAGTGGGACCTGTTATCAAAAACACCTTCTGTCAAGTTTTAGAACGAGATCTTGCATACAACATCCTGTTGGGTCATCCTTGGATCCATGAAATGCAAGTTGTTCCGTCCACTTACCATCAATGTCTTAAGTTTCCATATGATGGATAGGAAATCACTATACTAGCTGATAATTCCAACACCCAAACTTGTGCCAATGTCAAAGCTCATCAGGATACTTTGGTTCCAAATAATCAAGAAGCACTGCTAATACTTCTCCTAAGCATGATACACAAATCAGCCAATTATCCAAAAGCTTTGACAAGAAACTACAGTTCAAGGAAAGTGGAGTTGGGGAATATTCCCTTTGTCTTGCTAATCTACCTACATCTCCTAGATCACATGGAAAGCCTTCTATTACACAACAACAGATAGCAGCAGCATCAACATCAGCACTAATACAAACAAAGCCCACTACCAAGTTCAATGGATAATTTATCAAAGAAAAGTTTCCCATGGGAGATCCTAAAGATACAACAATTCTAGATTGGCTCTATAAGGATGAAGAAGAAATAGTTCTAAATGTCACCTTACCAACAGATCAATATGGTAAAGGATATTCCATCATGCAAAAGATGGGATATGACAATGGTCCTCTTGGAAAAAGAAAAGAAGGTGTAGTTGAGCCTATCCATCTCCCAGGGCTTGCTGCATATGACAAAACTGGAATAGGCTATGATGCTACCCAATCTAAACAATTACAAGGTAATGTTTTTACACTACAAGAAGGTTCTGATAAGAATAAGACATGTTTGGAATCAATCCTGAATGTCATAGAAAATACTTCTGATACAGATTCTGCTGAATATGAATGGGATACCATCCACAATGATGAATTTTGGAGGGACAAAGAGGTAGATGTCATACACAAGTATACACCCACTTTAATCAAAGTAAATAGTTCAAGATCCCAACCAAAAGAATCTGAACCACAACGCAACTATGAGTCTAGTGATACTTAGTCAGATTTTAATGAACAAGACTATCAGGAGAATAGTACCATCATTGACCTACCTCATACCTCGGATCCTACCGATAACTCTGTCATGACCCTAACCATAGCCGATTTCACACGACTAGATGACGTGCTACCATTAATCCATCCTGATCTCATTGACTGGGATCTAACCGAACCTATGGATATACCCATTTTTCCAAATGACGAAGCTATCATAAATTTCCTTTCTGCCGAAGGTGTCGATAATTGTTCCACTAGCGATTTTCGGTATGAAGTCTTTAATCAGGAGAGTGTCAAGTCTCCTAGCTGCAAAAATGAAAATAAAGAAAAATGATCTAGTGGTGAAAACCAGAATATGGCAGTACTAGATCAAGCAAAAAATAAAATAAAGAGCATATCAGATGGTGAAAACCTTTTTAAGGCACCAGCTGATGGGATTCTTGACACTCTCCCGGAGCACTATCATGAGCGATCACCCATCTTGATCGATCCTACAAAGGAAATCAATATTGAAACTACAGATAATCCAAGGATTTTACAGTTAGCTGAATCAATGATAGATAAAGAAATCCCAGAATTCATGAACTTTCTCAAAGAAAATCAAGTTAATTTTGCTTGGTCATATGCAGACATGCCAGGCCTTGATCCTGATCTCATTATGCATCATTTATCTATCAAACCAGGAGTTAAACCAGTCAAACAAAAGCTCAGAAAGATGAATCCTCATGTAGCACTACTGGTTAAAGAAGAACTCAAAAATCTCCTCGATGCAAGTTTTATAAGACCAATTACCTATGTAGAATGGATATCCAACATTGTACCAGTAGCAAAACCAAACAAACGTGTAAGAATATGCACTGATTTTAGAGACCTTAACAAAGCTTGTCCAAAGGATGACTTTCTGCTTCCAAGCATTGACACTATAGTTGATTTGACAGCTGGCCATGCCATGTATTCATTAATGGATGGTTTCTCTGGTTACAACCAAATCAAGATTACACCATAAGACCAAGAGAAAACAGCTTTCACTTGTCCGTGGGGAACATATTGTTGGAATGTCATGCCTTTCGGCTTAAAGAATGCTGGAGCTACCTATCAAAGAGCTATGACTATGATCTTTCATGACATGATGCACACATTCATGGAAGATTATGTAGATGACATATTGGAAAAATCACACACCAGAAAAGGACACTTGGAAATACTGTCTAAAATATTCACCAGATTGGAGAAATTCAAAGTTTTCCTAAATCTTAAGAAATGTGTTTTTGGGGTCACATCCGGAAAGCTATTAGGATATATTGTTTCAGAAAAGGGAATTGAAGTAGATCCTGCTAAAGTTCAGGCAATCATGCAGATGCCTCCTCCAAAGAACATCAGTCAATTGAGGTCATTACAAGGATGACTACAGTCCATCAGAAGATTCATTGCACAATTGGCTAACAAAAGTCTACCATTCACACATCTCCTACATAAGAATGTTCCTTTTAGATGGGATGAAAAGTGTGAAATGGCATTTCAACAAATCAAGTAGTACCTGATGAACCCACCAGTTCTTGTTCCATCAAATCCGGACAAACCATTGATCCTGTATATTGTTGCAACTGAGACATCCTTGGGAGCATTATTAGCACAGGAAGACCATGAAGGGAAAGAATGTGCAATCTATTACATTAGCAGAACACTAACAAGTCATGAGCTTAACTACACTTTCATTGAGAAGGCTTGTTTAGCAGTAGTCTTTGCTTCACAGAAATTCTGACATTACATGCTAACTCACACAATCAATTTGGTTTCAAAGATTGATCCACTAAAATACCTACTAAGTAAAGCATCACTAACAGGAAGGTTAGCAAAATGGGTCATGATTTTGAGTGAGTTTGACATCCACTATGTTGACCGCAAAGCAATCAAAGGACAAGTTATTACGGATCAACTAGCAGACGCTCCTCTACAAACAGAGCACCCCCTACACATTGAGTTCCCAGACACTGATGTTTTTATGGTAGACTCTAAGTAGTTATGGTCCTTATACTTCAATGGTTCTTTTACTCAACATGGATCGGGGGCAAGCATTCTCTTTGTCACCCCTTAAGGACATACCATTCCTCGGTCATATAGGCTAATGTTTTCGTGCACCAATAACAAAGCCGAATATGAAGCACTCATCACTGGTTTAAAGACAGCATTGGAATGGAGGATTACCGAGCTACAAGTTTATGGTGACTCACAGTTAGTCATCAACCAAATCAATGATGATTATCAGACTAAGGATGACAAGTTGTTGCCATACAAGAAGATGATTGATGACTTCAAAAAGTACTTTGTAAACATTTAGTTCACACAAATTCCAAGGGTTGACAACAAAGCAGCTGGCGCTATGGCTACAATCGCCTCGTTAATACAACTCCCAGAAAAATAGACTCGCTACGAATTTCTAGTGGAACAATTATTTACACCTGCCTATGACACACCTAAAAGCCAAATTATCTGCCACCTAGTAGGATCTGATTCACCCTGGTATGGTAAAATTTATACCTATCTAAAAGATGACATTTTACCACCCGACTTATCCTGCAACCAAAAATGTAACTTTATCCGACAATCTTCTCGATATACCCTTATCGCTGATACCCTTTATCGCCGTGGTCTTGATGGTACTTTACTCCGATGTCTTGAATGTGACGAATCTGACAAAGCTTTACAAGAAGTTCATGTGGGAATCTGTGGTACTCATTCGAGTGGACTAACCTTATCCAAGAAATTGATTAGAATGGGTTACTACTGGCCTACAATGCAAAGGGAATCATTCACTTTTGTTAAAACATGCTCAAAATGTCAGATTCACAGGAATCTTATTCATGCTCCTGCACAAGAACTTCATTCGTTTACACCCACCTGGCCATTCTCTCAATGGGGGTTAGATCTCGTGGGAAAAATTCATTATCACAGCAACTGAATATTTCACTAAGTGGATTGAGGCGGTATCTCTCTCTAAAGTCACTGGAAAATAGATTTCATCCTTCATACTTAACTACATTATTTGTTGATATGGTATTCCTAATGCCATTATTACGGATAATGGTCGGCCTTTCAAAAATCAGGATGTCGATGAACTTTGTGAAAGATTCCATATTCAGGACAAATATTCCATGCCTTATTATCCACAAGGGAATGGCCAAGTAGAGGCCTCAAACAAAACTATACTAAAGATTTTGAAAAAGACTGTCAATAACTCAGGGAAGGATTGGCATGTTCAACTCAATCCTGCCTTGTGGGCTTACAGAACTAGTGTCTGAATGCCAACAGGAGAAACACCTTTTGCCCTTGTCTATGGAGCAGAAGCCATATTGCCTTTAGAGGTAGAAATACCTTCATTAAGAGTATCATTGCAAGGTCTCATAATAGAGGATGAATATAGAGTTTCCCGACTGCAAGAGTTAGAACTTCTAGATGAAAAGCGACAAAGAGTAGCTGACCATTTGAAGGCATACCAGCAGATGATGTCTTGCAGCTATAATCACAAAGTAAGGTCACGTACCTTCCAGGTGGGGGATCTAGTTCTGAAAGAGAACCCACGAAATCAACAAGACCGAGAAAAGAAAGGAAAATTTTTGATGTCAATGAACCAAATTGGCTAGGCCCTTATGTGGTTATTGCAGTCTACGGCTCAGGAGCATACAAGTTATCAACACTAGAAGGAGACCTGTTTGATGAACCCATCAATAGTATGCATCTTAATAAATATTATGTTTAAGTCAGAAAAAGTCCTGAAAAAATCCAAAAACAGCAGAAAAAGTCCTGAAAAAATCCAAAAACAGCGGAAAAAGTCCTGAAAAAATCCAAAAAAAGCAGAAAAAGTCCTGAAGAAATCCAAAAACAATAGAAAAAGTCCTGAAGAAATCCAAAAACAGCAGAAAAAGTCCTAAAAAAATACAAAAAAAATTCAAAAGAGAATGTCATAGGGTGAAAACCTGGCAAACAGGCAGTCTATTGACAGAAAAATACAAAAAAATCAAAAAGAAATCAGAAAAATGCAATAAATACGGATGGTGAAAATCTGGCAAACAGACGCTATCCATACCTTTCCATCTATTAGTTCCTGTTTTTCACTTTTTCTTTTCAATGCTTCCCTTTTTCGCATCTTTTTCACATCTTAGGGTCATTAATCGCATCATCCTGCCGCCATCTGCCTAGAGGGTTAAAACGTCTTACCATGGCTTGATCGTTTGTACATATTCCTTTCCACAAGTTGTGTCAATAAACGGGGCAAAACTCAACTGAGGGTACTTAACTTTCAGAGCATAACAAAACAGCTAGACTATGATATAGAATCTGAGCATGCAAACAAACAACAAACTCATGCAATAACTTTATCCGATAGTGAAACACTTTTTCAGCAAGATATCATATCCTTGTCTATTGGATGATCCAGAAATCTGAATAATGCATGCAATAACAGTATTACATGTTTGACCAAAAGTTGTTTGATTTTCGATATCATTAATCTGGAGCACACTCAAGGATGTACTGAACTAGAGTAGCAAGGAACGAGAATGATTTTTCTTTGTCTGCTGTCTTGAGGTTAACAGTCAATCTAATGCAAATATGTCACAGGACATGACGGTCACAGCAATATCATCTATGACAGTTCCACATTTGCATCAGAACAGTGGTTAATCTTTGTCTATTTATGCAAGCAATGCTCAGGTCATCTCGGTTCAATTATACCTCGATGCTTGTGTTCACTTGCTATATCAAAATTCATGAAAGTTGTACTCTGGTCATCATTGGTGCTAATTTCCCCTCTGATGCTTGTACATACTTCCAACATTTCAAAACGTTCTATGATGATTCAAGAAGGCTTATAACTGGCTCAACAAACTGGTTAGTTTCATGTAGTTGCATATTCATTAGATCATTGCATATATCTGTATATTGGATTCACATCAGTATTTTGCAAGGCTGAATGAACGCATTAACGGTTGTCCTATAGTTTTGAGTCTTTGTGGAGGTCATTTGGACATTTGATTCATTGCATCCATTCAAGGTTCATTTATCATTTTATCATTCATTCTCATTTTATCATTCATTTTATTATATTTATCTTTATCATTCCCATATCATCATCATCCTTCTCACATATCATTTCATGTATCATTATCATTTCTCATTTTACCATTTAATCATTTCATCATTGTCATTATCATCTTTTCATTATTCATTTATCATCATATCATTACAAACATTTTCTTCAAATCAATCAATCATCTTCAATCATTCCGAGCAAATATCCAAATGCAAGTCAATCCTTAATCCATACCAATCAAGTCGATCAATCTGGTCAAATTATCCAATCACACCCTTTGGTCTTGATCCTAATCTTGTCGTAAACCAAATCAACCAATCAACCAATCAATTATCATCATCCTTGTGTTGCTATAGGGATATATCGCTTCCCAACAATGACAACACTATCATCGTCATCAATCAATCAACCAATCAACGGTTTACAGCTTGACGAGGGCAATGTCTTGTTTGTTTTTGTATCATTTCTGCATGCTTGCTTGCTTGCTTGTGTGTGTTATCATTTTATCTTGCATTTGTATCAAATCCATATCATTCCAGCTAATATTCATATCTTGTGTGTGTTGGAATATCTTTTTGCATTATCCTTTGCATCTAAGGTCACCTTATACCTTTTATGCATTAGGACTTTAATGCTCTAAGTCTACTTCCTCATACATCTAGACAAGGTTGCATTACGCTGGGGCACGAGACACATCATTACCTTGGTCCTTATACCTTGGTGCATAACGTCTAGTGCTATATCAAACATCATGGTTGCTCACTTTCATTGCAGCATAGCACATCCTTTCATCTCCTTCATCCACATTCTCTCTTGCATCATTCAACTTATCCCTCCTTTATCATTTCATTTCATTTCGAGAGAATACCTGTGTTTGTCCAACCCACCTATCCTCTCGAGGGGGCATCATTGACATCAAAAATCAGAAACATATCAGGGGCAATTTTTTTTTTTTTTTCTTTGAAGCAATGCGTTTCACACATCACTTCAAAGAGGGGAATCATGTATACGTACAAAAATGGTCATGTCTATAATCCTGGCAACTAATTAAATATTTATTATTTAATTAATTTTTCTAAAGTCCTCTACATATGATGACCTGTGTGAATCCAAGCATTGATAATACCTGTGTGAATCCAAGCATTGATAATAGGCAATTAATTATAATTCATGCACTTAAGTCATTTAGAGTTCATTTATCATAGCATCATGTTTATTTCAAGTTTCTTAGCTCAAATCATCATCATATCTTACTCTTGCATCTACATCATATCAAATCTCGTTCTTTAGGAAGACAGTTTGTTGAGCCTAGCCTACAAATCTAAGAACACAAAGCTGGAATCGACAAAAACACTAAAGATAGAAGACAATAGGATGACAATGGAAGTAGAATAGAGTTTGCACTTCTTTACTCCTTTTTATATTCTGTTTTATTAAATGTCTTATTGGTGTGTTTGAATACTTCATTTTAAATTCATTTACGCATCATATTTTCATACACACAGATAGTTCCTCCAGATTGACATCCATACCAATATTGAAGGCGTATTTTTTCATGAATGCATCTACTATTTCCTATAACTTTTTGATGCCAGGAGAAAGGTGAGAGAAACACTCCATGGCTTGGCCTGCCAAACTTCTAGGAAATATCCACATTAGATATGTATCATCATATGTGACCTCCATGCAATGAACTTGGAATTCCCTTATGTGATCTTTAGGGTTTCCTATCCCTCGGTATTTATCAAATTTATGGATCTCAAATCCCTTTGGGAATGGTTTCATTACAAGAATCCTATCAAATGGATAGGGACACAAGTTGTTGGGTTTTTTTTCATGGTTTTCACTAATTGAAGATCAAGCACTTGTTCAGAGAGCAATTTGATTTGTGTTGTTACGTCATTTTGGAAATCAACGGGTGGGATGAAGGTGTTTTGTGGCAGTTGACTTGTTGGAGGGATGGGTGGATTGGTTGGCATGTTGGTGGATGGTTCTTGCACATTTTCCTATGCCAAGTATGTGTTTACTTATTGTTCTATCAACAATTTTTGTTGTTGATCCTACTAATTTTGTACTAATAGTGCCTTTTGTTGGGCTTGCTATTGTTGTTGCACCAACAATGCTTGTTGTTAGGCTACTCTTTGGGCTGCTTCTTGTTGCTCTTGGTATGCTTGTTGTTGGGTTTCTTAGTTTTGTGCGAGGTATTGTCCTTGCACTTGTGCTTGTGCTTGTGCCTACACTTTTGAGCTTGGTATTGGGCTCGAGGTTGCCCCTGTGCCTGAACTTGGGCTTGTGCTTGTTGGGAAGCTTGTGTAGCTTATGTAGCCTATACGACTTGAGCAACTTGTTGTTGTAATAGGGCTTTGGCTTGAGCTTAAGCAGCCTTCTATGCTTGTTGTTCTTGTTGCATGGCTTGAGCGACTTGTGCTACTTGAGCAACTTGCCTTGCTTGAGCAACTTACATTGATTGAGTGGCTTGTTGTGTAGCTTGTCAGTTTTGGATTTGTTGGAGTTCCTTTTGATATGCAGCTTGTTGAGTAGATTGTAATGCAATGCTATATTGGCTTGATGTATTTTTCTTTGGTGGAGGAGGTGTTGGTGGTGGTGGCAGATTTGTTATGGTGTTTTTTTTTGTGATGAGAGGCACCATTGTATTGATGATTGGGATTGTGGTGGATAATGTAATTGATATGCTTGGTCCTTGAGAGACCATGTTTTAGGGAATGGTTGATGATGTGGTGGTTGCTTGTGTTATTGGGATGGTGGTCATCTGTTGTTATGATATTGATGGAAAGATGAGAGGATTTGGTATGATGCTTTGATTGATGATTGGGGGATAGTTTTGAATGAGTGGCGATAATGGTGGTAACCCCAAACTGAGAGTTGATGTTGAAGTTGGTGGTAAGGGTGGAAATGTTGGAAAATTGAGTGGCATACTTCCTTGGAGAAATGATGAAGATGAAGGGTTAAAGATGCCCCCTAGTCCAAATAAATCTCCTTCTCCTTGCGAGGTCATAGGGAGAAAGATTTTTGCATTTAACAGGTATTTCAGTGTTGCATGAAATGATGATGATGAGTCATTCAGATCATGAAAGGTGAGGGTTACATATGGATGTGATGGATTTCGGGGTAGATATTTCCCTAAGATCATGTTTTTTGTCCAAATCTTGGTTACTCACGAGGGGGTTAGTTTATAGTGTATTGAGAAATGAACTCTCTTTGTTAACAATAGGTTAAGTTGGAGCAATGGATGAAGTGATTTGGGGGATGGGTTGGGTAATGCTTTGGAATGGAGGTGTAGATGAGATTGGGAGCATGGATGAAATTGGAGGCTTGACCCCAAAAGGTTGTTCCACAATGGTGCTCACATTGTAATCGGAAGGGAGTTTAGCCCCTTGTTTTTCTAATTCAAGCATGTATTGTGAGGGATGGAGCTTCATCATGATGTTGACAATCCTATGATTCTCGATATTTTAAACCATTTTGGTGATTTTGTCTTGTTTTATCCTAAAGGTGTTATTGGTGATATCCTCTACTTGACATTCCTCTTGTGGATTTTGTGATGACGAAGGAAAATTAGTAAGAGGATCACTTGATTGAACATGATTCATTTTGGAATTGGTTTGGCTTAGGACACTTGAAGATGATGTTTCCTTGTTGGTCTCAATGTCCTTCTTGTGTTGTTATCTTACTTGAACCATAAAATGAGACTCAAAAGAGAAGATCTAAGATGATTAAGGATCAAAGGTGTGATAATGAAATGCATAAGAGGTGGGTGATATGGATGATTAAACTGTTCGAAGATCTTGAGGGGATGCTATACTTTTGGGACTTTTTGGATTCTTGCATATTGAGATTCTTGTATTTTTTACCTTGATTTTGTTTTTGGATTGCTTTGATTTTTGGATAATGAGCAAATGGATCCCAAGAAGTTGGATTTTATATGTGGGATGGACTTTCTCACAAGATGATAATTTGACTAAGTGTAGGGAGAATGATGCATCTACCCACACCTAACGAAACAACATGGTTTAATGATAATTAAACTAAGGATATGGAGAAGGATGCATATACATATACCTAGCTAAATAAGATGATTTTGACATTTTCATTCAAGGATTTTGATTCAAGTATTTTCCAAAAAGTCTAGCATGAAGGATGATTTCAATATTTTCAAGAGTTGTTGGTGAGATGATCTTGGTTTGATGTTTGAAAGATGGATAAAGATTTTATTTTAATCCTATGTGTACTTGAAAAGACTCTTGTTTACAAGACCTCGATTTTGAAGAACATGATTTCCTCTAAACAAGGTGTTCAAATTCTCAAAAAAGATTTGAATTTTGACAATAATAGAATGAGTACAAACCACGATTATTTCTTGAGGCTCTTCTATCAAATTTTAAAATCAATCTTTGTCTAAATTCGTAGAGTAGTAAGAGACATTTTTAATGATCTTTTGGACTAAGAGCTTTTGACTTTGGTTTATGCTTTTTGATCTTGAGTGAAATTATTTGAGACACATGTGTGGGGTTCAATTGTTCTTAGATTTGCTTAGTGAGTTATTTTTACCACAAAAAAATCTTGATTACTAGGTCTTTGAGCTATGTTTCTAATGTCTTAACTTCTTATTCCACAAAGTATATCATGTGGAACTTCAATGAAATCAAGGAAAAAGTTACCTATTTTTTACTTTAGTAAGAAAATTGAGATGTAAACCCAAATGTTTGGAAACCTCTAAGGATAGGACTCCCAAGGGCAAGCAATGACACTTGAATTTTATCAAAATATTTGCTTCCTAAGGGGTTTGAAATTTGATGAAAAATGTTGAATGTTTGTTTTCCAAATGTTTTTGATCAAGCAAAATGTTTTGTTTCCAAGAACATGCACAACCCTATGGCTATGAAAGACTGTATTTGTTGAATCCCCACTTGGACAAGTCCAGCTATGCCTACTCTTAGTGAATGGTTAGATGGTTGACCACATAGGCTCCCCTTATAGTGCAATCACTTCTTGGGTTAGCCAAGCATTAGTACCCATGAATCTTGCATGGAATACTTTCCATTTCTACAAAAATCCATAAAAGTTTGGGGCGGCTTAAGAATGATTTTTATTACACCAACAAATAGATCAAGGATTTTTTCCTTTTCTGAACAATGGTTTTAATTCAAACATTCCATTCGTGGGGGACCATCCATGCGGTGAGAGACCATTGCTTCCCTTCTCTTTAGAATAATCCTCGTGATATTGTATTTTGTTCCAATATCCACACTTATATCCTGGGTGGAAGTCACTTGGCTTTAGTGTGCTCTCAGTTGGGTCGTTCCCTTGGGTGATTACTTTTTCCCACAAGGTAGGCCCTCTAAGATAAACAAAAGAAAGAAAACATATTCATAACTTGATTAATCTTTGTTGCAGACCAAAGAGAGAGAATGTACACAATATGCTCCACTAACACTTGCAAGACTTGTTCAATTTTAAAATCCAAATTGAAGTGTGTGGGTAATCACTTACGCAAATTAATGTCACCAAAAGGCCTTTTTATTCTCAAGATCATCGTGAGGAATGAGAGAAGTGCATATGTCCTTTTACTAATTTTACTTTGAGTAAGTAATTACAAAACAAGGAAGTAATTTTTCATTTTAAATCTACAAAGAAATGATTTGATTCTTTTTAGAACACCAAAAATGAAATATGGAGATTTCCTTGTTCAATTGCTAATCCTCAAACCAAATCTAGTGAGTTTTTCCTAAAATTCTTTTTAAGCCGTTTGTAGCAAAAATTGGAAGCCTTCATAGGGTTCGTTTTAGAGCCCAAAATAAATTTAGTATATCATAAGCACATGAAAGATAACAAACTTTTAAGAGAGGTTATAAGTTCTCTAAAAGTGTTAAACAACACTAAAGTGTTCAAAAACACTTGATGCAATGAGAGAATGACATCATAATGCCTCTTTCAACCTTGTTTTCCTCCTTCACTTTGATTAGAACAACCTATAAAAACTAGAACTATAAAACAGAGGTTAGAAAATCTAATTAGCAACCTAAAACAATCAGAATAAAAAAGCATGTGTCAAAATTCAAAAAATTTAAACTTTCTACTTCAATCCAGTTGCGCAGTTTGCATAGGCGGTGGAGTTTGGGAAAGTCAGCGGTGCTATACAGTGTCGTTAATTCTACAAGCGATGCTCTACAGTAGGCCAAAGAGCATGATTTTGGTGGAGTTTCACCTAGTGTCGTTGTTTGAAATTTGGAAATTTCAACATGTGAGAATTAAACCTGCAACGGAGTTAAGAAATTTGAATTGTAGGTGGGAAAGACCAAGTGGCTTAGTTTGAAGTTTGAAGCATCATTGTATAGAGCCACTAGACTGGTAGCGGTGTTGCATGGCACCACTGAACTAATAGTGGTATAGTTTCTTGTAGACACAACAAACAGAGAAAAAGCATGAAATTTTTATTAAAAAATGTGATTTAAACTTGAGATTTTCCCTCCTAGTGCCAAATGTAGAGCACAAATCCTAGCACCTGTAAAACACAAGAAACAAACACATCATTACATCAAATGCAAGTGAGAATCAAGATTCCCTATGAAATCCATTAGTAATGCTCAAAATAGGAAATAAAATTTAAGAACACAATGAGAAAGCAATGAAATCCTAATTAAGCAAGAAAACTCATGATCCCATGGGGGAATTGGTGCCAATTTGATGTGGAAACTGGCCCTTTCCCAACTCCTATTATGCAATGTTGACGAGTGGTACACTTTGATGTTGATTCAATTGAGCTCCATGGTGAAAAATATCCATAACCTAGCTATAAATTTGATAAAATTGATGAAGATGGATGTGCTCGAAGATGAAATTTAGTATAGTAAGTTTATTCAAATTGTGGATGATCAAAATGAGGAGAGAAGGCTTATTTATAGAAAGACAAGATGGAGAAATGAAAAATGGAATGAATGTGGGATCATTCAACACCCAATGGGCAAGTGCTACTTGTGAAGGTGTGGATGGGAAAATGATGTGCACATTTTGATGAATGTGCCCACAAATGCAATTAGTTGAAATTTGAAAATAGTGAAATGACAAGGTGGAGGGAGAGTCAAATGGAGTTTTGGCCACTTGGCTCAATGCAAAAGGACTTGCAAGATGAAATAAATGTCTTTCTGGAAGGATTTCAAATTTGGAAGAATATTCCCCAAGAGATTCCAAGTTGAAAGAAAATAAGGATTTAATAAATTAATTAAATATATTTTCATGTGCAAGTGGCAAAACCTAGAGGATGGGACATGGATTAAGATTAAATTAATCAAGGGTTAATTAATTTAATGAGGGATTAGATGATGTGACTAATTGATTTACATTTATGGGTTGATTTAAATAAAAAATGAGAAGAACGTGATTTAGAGACTAATTAAATAAAGATTTTGATTTATTTAATTAAAGGGGATGGAATTTAGATTAAATCAAATAAGGTTTAATTTATTTAATTTAATAAGATGACTTTAGAGATTTAATCAAATAAAATGAATTATTTAATTAAATAGAGACATAGGGTTAATTGAAAAAAATTTGATTGATTTAATTAACAAGAGATAATTACTTAATCAGAAAAATGATTATTTATTTAATTAAGGGATGAAAAGTGATGATAAGCTAAGAGGATGATTCAGGTTGAAACGGTGTTAGTAATCAAGATCAAGTGTGTAATGCCAATCAGTACATTTTACGTGTCTATAGGGTTAAATGATTTAGGGTTGAGGGTAGAGGTTTTAGGGTATAGGTTTGAGGGTATATGGTTGAAGGATTAGGTTGAGGGTCCAATGTAAAGGATAGAGGGTATAGGGGTTGATGGTTTAGGGTACACGTTTGAGGGTATATGGTTGAAGGATTAGGTTGAGGGTCCAATGTAAAGGATAGAGGGTATAGGGGTTGATGGTTTAGGGTTTAAGGATTGAGGGTTGAGGGTTTAGAATTGAGGGTTGAGGGTTTAATGTATAGGGTAGATGGTAGAGGGTAGAGGGTTTAAGGGTATAAGGGTTTAGGGTTTAAGGGTTGAGGGTTGAGGTTAGAGGATTGAGGGTATAGGGTATAGGGTTGAGGGATTAGGGTTGAGGGTTGAGGGTCCAATGTATGGGGTGGATTGTATAGGGGTTGAGGGTAGAAGGTAGAGTGGAGAGAGATAGAATTAGGGTATAGGGT
>VDFB02146167.1:0-30671 GCA_007258455.2 Sequoia sempervirens | reverse complement strand
TGTTATCAAGCCTTGGAGAATCTTGGAGAAGACCTATACGTTGTAAATATGATATTTGCATCCAAAAATAAATGAGGAAGGACTAAGAAGATAGAGAAGGGAAGGATAAAACTTTAAAGCTCCAAAAAATCCTACCGGACTAATTCACCACTTCCTCGAAAATGGGTCCTAGTTTTAGTCAATTTTTTAGATTCTTGCAGATTCAGATACCCATTTGAGAGATTCCTGCTCCTGCACAGAAACCCAATTTTTGGACTAATTCACCCAACTTGTAAAATGAGTCCCAGTCAACATTAAAGTTATATTTTCAAGTGTTCCAAACCTCCATTAAACCATTTCTAGATTTATAGGTGCACATCTTCCTTTCTACAATTTTCTGTTGTTTCATTCACATTTCTAGGTCATTTAGTGTTACTTTGCATTCAACTAGGGTTTAGTGTTTCATCTTACATTTAATTATATTTTTCAAGTCTAAACTTGGTGATGAACCCCTTATTAGTCTACTTTTAGCTCCTGGGATCATCCCTTAGATAGATCTCTTACTCCTTTGCATAGAGATCCATAGGGTATCCTTGAATGGAATAGCTTTGAAAGTGTAATAGCACATAATAATAAACCATTATCCCCATACCACATTTTTAGAGGTTCTATTTTGGGGAATCTACATTTATAACATCGTGATTCTGATTTGGAGTGCATTGTCATCCTAGATTTAGCTTGCATTGACATTGCATTAGGATTTGCATTGGTTAATTTGCATTCTATGGTTTTTAACTTTGCATTAGTGAAATCTCATATAGCTTGCACTTTTTCATCTCATTTCATTGAAATTCATACAAAATCTACATTTGTACTTCACATACAAATCACAAAACATAAAAAACATAAAAACCAATTGAAAATTCCTAATTTTTTTGAAAAAAACTCTCATTGGGACTCATTCGACACCCTTGGGAAAATCAGTCTCTCTGCATATTTTGCATTACATTTTCTGGCATTTAAAATACTATTTCTAAACTTCTATTTGCTATTGTTACCTTTTTGTTTCATCCAATTCATTGCATTTAGTTTAAATTAATTCATCTTGTGCATTCCTTAAATTCAAAATTGCATGTAGAACATTTCATTTCAAATTGTTGCATAGTTTACAATATGAAATTTTCATCATGGATATGTGGTTTAGTAAGCTTTGGATACATCCTTAAAGTCCTTAGTGGTTGTGTCAAGCTACACTTTTGGAACTTCCCTAATGAAATCAAACTCACTCATGCTCACTCAACTCCTAACACATGTCCTTCTTGTGATGTTGACATCATTGGAGAAGATGATGACAACATGAATAACTTCCTAAATGATTGTCTTAACAACCTTGAAGCTAATGCATCCTTTTACCCATCATTGAAACAACTAACATCCCCTATAATACCACCTCTTGAGATGTTTGGTTAATTACATCCTGAAATTGAAACAAAAGTTGAACCTAGTTCCTCTCAATAAACAAAAAATCAACCATTTTATGATAACAAAGTAACATACACTCCCATCAATGCTCCTAAATATTATCTAAGGCTTCATAGTGATGGTATGATAATCTTATATTCTTCTCTTGATATGAATGTCCTTCTTCCTAAAGAACAACCAATGATTTATAATAATGACAAGGATAAGAGGATTGTCTGAAGTCCTCCTAAACCTTTAACTAGAGAAGTTGGTGAATCTAGAAAATGTAAAAGACCTTACAAATTATAAAAGTTGCAAGTTCCCCCTCGTCCACCACCTAGAAGTGAAAGAAAATTAAAAATATTCCTAAACCAAGGACTTATATTATTTCCACCCATGAAAGGAAAGATAAGGCTATATCCCAAAGATACCAAAGTCCCACATTTCTGATACCATAGAACTCTTGGACATAGTACCAATGAATGTCATGCGTTGGAATCAATCTTTAGTAAGTTTCACTTTGAAAATAATAATTGTTATCTAGTGATTGCATAACATACCCCTTCCCCCCCTTGTCATGTAATAGTTGTAGAACATTTTATTCTCACTATTACATGACCTTTCCCACCACCAACCTTGGCTCATTCTTGTATTGCACTCAGTGGAGGCAAGAGGTAGATAGCCTTGTCCTCTAGTAATTCATTTGTTGTTGTCCCTTAGGTTCGTTGTCTATCTTCCGCTTATACAGAATGAGATTTGGAGACAGATGACCTACTTTAGGTCAACTTGCATGTGCCTTACTAGTGTTTTATTTCTTTTTATGATTACATGTGCGTGATGTGATCCCCTGTGACGTTCTATTTGATGTATCTCTCTCTTTGTGCTTTCCTCTATTTTTACCTTCATTCCTTTATGTCGTAAATCTTTTATCTTTTTCATTTGTATTGTGTTTTCCTTTTGGGGATGATGCAAGGCATTGATACATTCATGTCTCTTCCATGTTGACCCAAAATATTTTTCATTGCTTTTCTTTACATTTTTCATTTTTATTGCATTTTCCTTTCGGGGATGACGTGAGGTGTCGAGAAATTCATGTCTCTTCCATGTTGAACCAAAATATTTTTCTTTGCTTTTGTTCACCTTTTTCATTTATCTCGTGTTTTCCTTTTGGGGATGATGTAAGGCATCGAGACACTCATGTTTGGATTTTCATTTTTGGGAGAAACCCCTCTATCTTCTTCTTGCATGACATAAATTTACTTGGAAACATATGAATTGGCATAGGGATTTCCAAGTTGGCTCTCCTATCTTCTTTATTAGCATTTATCATTTTCTACTTTAAAGTAGTTTTTCACAACATGGTGTTTAGCGAATTCTTTAAAGTGGGGGCATATATTGGCATTATTCTTTTGCATTCTTCTTTTCATGGTTCATGGTATAGTCTTCTTACTTCATACGATGCATTTTTTTCTTTGTGGTGACATTGGGAGTGATGTACCTAAAGTGTGTGATCTCTCTTATCATATTACATTCCTCTTTTTGACTTGATGCAACACACTGCATCCCCTAAGATGCAAATATTCTATTCTTTGATTGGTCCTCTCTTGGTGATGTTAGACACAATATCCCCTACGTTAAAGACCTCAAATGAACTAAAAAAGACTCATTTGAATTTTCCTTATTGTTGCATTTATATGGAAACCTTGCATAACATAACTTGCATTCTTGTGGATACATTTTGTTTTTTCATGAGATCCAAGCATACAAAGTTTTATTGCCCCATGAAGCTTGAAAATCATTTTTGCATGGAACATTATTAAAGTTATCAGGAGGTATAACCTTGGTATTGTTTGAGTGGGAAGCCTGAGCGAGGCATGATTTTCCCCATAGCCACTTGCATGTGTGTGTGAGTACATACCAGCCATGAGTGTATGTTTGTCACATTTTTGGAATTCTCACCCAGCGGACAATGAAGAGTTTTGTTGCCATAGAGTGAGTATGATTTTTTTTGGAAAAAAAAACATAGATCTGATCCACATCATGATGGAAAAACATTCAAAGCTTGATTCAACTCTCTTTTATTTTATTTTTACCTTTTCTCTCTTTCATCTTTGATAGTGCATGCTTGTGATTTGTTGTTTCTCTTTATATTATTCTCATGTGTGTTATTCCATGCCTATGTTGGTTCACTATGGGATCTTGATCCTAGTGGATTGATCACCCCTCTTGATCATTTTTGTCTCATCTTACTAGCATTGTTACACTTGGACCCCTCTGATGCATGCTTGTCTACTTTAGTGTGAGTTTGAAGTAGGTTCATCCTCTCACTAAAATGGGGGCTAAATGGAGTAAATTTTTTTTATCCCTACTACTTTTCTTGGCTTGTTTGGGCCCTCCTTGTGAGTTAGGCTTAATTTTTCCTTGATTTAGTGTTGCAATGTGGTTGACACATTCATATTAAGTCTTGGTCCCTTGTGAACTAATGAATTCAAATGCTACCTTGCTAAAGTGTTGTGAAGTGTTGTAACACACTTTCACACTTTTCTAAGGTTTTATTAATTAACTAAACCTAATGAACCTCCTTTTAATAAAAATAAACCTTAATCTTTCCTTATTTGGAGTGTTGTAAAGTGTTGTAACACACTTTCATACTTTTCTAACTTGTCATTAATAATTCTGTTTCTTTATGGTTTAATTTCCGCTATTTTGCATCCACAAGCCTCATTTATTGCATCTTTTTGAGGATAATCCTGACACCAATTATTACCTAATCACAATTCAGGTGTTTTAGGATTGAGTGGCTCAGATTTAGTGATTTGGGACTCAATCACCACCTTGGGAGAATCGTTCCCACCTAAATATTTTGGTCTCAAACCTGGTTTCAAATATTTCTAACCATTTTTAAAAGTGGTCCCAAAAGTTAATCCTAGTGGGACTCATTCACCACCTTGGGTGAATGAGCTCCATGTGGATCAAAATCAAAATTAATTCAAATTTCTGGTAGGATTTTATTCTCTTAGATATGATGTTGGCTTGTAGTGTTGTAATTTTGTTAATTCTTGCATAATTGAGTATAAATACAAGGTTCTTTCAAGTTCATTTTACACCTAGAAAGTTGAATGAGCATCCTTATAGAAAAATTGAGATCACAAGAGAATTTAAGCATTCACAAGAGAATTCAAGAGTCTTCAAGGGTAGATTATCAAGCATTTTAGAGCATTCTTCAAGCATCAATAATCATGTTGAAGACTCCATGCAACATATTTGTTTTGGAGCTAACAATTATGATGTAGGGTTTCATGATTCAAGCATGCATTACATTCAAGATCTATCACCTTCAAGAAAGAGTCAAGATCCACATCCATTGGAGCTATCTCAACCATATTTGCAACATTCTATTTCAAGTTTTTGGTGAGTTTCAACATCCCATTTTGTTCATTCATCATTCTCCATTTTATTTCATTCTATTTTAAGGTTTAATTACCAATAAGGAATTTGACCAAGGAAAACCCCTTTACACTAACCCAAAAACATTTTCCACTCTCCTTTGTGTGTGATTTTTAGGTCTAGGTTGTAGATTTCCTAGGGAGCAAGATTGGAGAAAATTTTTCAAGAGTTCAAAGTTGTCAAAGTTGTCATCAAGCCTTGGAGAATCTTGGAGAAGACCTATAGGTTGCAAATCAAAGATTCAGATCCAAAAATCAATCAAGAAGGATTGAGAAGACAAATAAGAGAAAGATCAAAGTTTTAAGGTCTGAAAAATCCTACCTGGATTGATTCGCCACTTCTAGTGAATGAGTTCCAATTTAAGTGAATTTTTAGATTCTTGCAGATTTAGATACCGATTTGACATATATACACAAAAACCCAACTTTTAGACTGATTTTCCCATCTTGGAAAATGATTCCCAATCAACATTAAAGTCATATTTTCTAGTGTTCCAAACTTCCATCCAACCATTTCTAGATTTCCATGTGCACATCTTCCTTTCTGCAATTTTCTGTGTTGTTTCATTCACTTTTCTAAATTGACTCATTTGAGCTAGTAAAGCATGTTCCCTTTGATCTTAGTTGATCGGAGTTAAGCACTTCATAGATCTCGACTTCAGTTTTACTAATAATATCTTCCACAGGGAGGCCGCTATCACAAAATATTCTATGATTCATCTCCTTCCATAACTGCCATACCACCATTGATAGAGGTGCCAACCAAATATCTACCAAAACATTACACCTCTTCACTGTCGCCCAGCTACTGATAAAATCGAACAAGTCATTTTTTCTTGGCTAGGACCACCCAAGGGAATTGAGGAGCCAATCCCAACACCAAGATGCATACTCACAATTTAGTAACAAGTGGTTCACCAATTCCTCATCCTTACAACATAGTGGGCATATACTTGGACCATCAATACCTATCAAAGCCAATATATCAGTCATTAGGATCCTCTTGTGAAGCACTATCCAAAGGAAAGCTCTAGCCTTAGAAAATATACTATATTTCCAACATAGTTTTGATGGCTAATAGGAGTTAGATCCTATTTCCCTTTGAATTTCGTAGCTTAGTTTAACTGACTACTCCCCAGACTTTGAATCATGCAAAATTATCTCATCGTCCACGTCTGTGAGCATGATTTTCCACTTACCAAATATATCTTTTAGCATGGATTTATCCTCAAGAAGGATAATGAGTGGGTCTCAAAAAATCCATTCATGCATTAGGATTGAGTTATCTCTAGTTGAAAAAACATAATTCGCTACCATCCTACTAGTGTTGTGTATTATTTTTCTAGCCATTCCCTATCACTGAAGATATTTGATAGGGAACTATGCCCATTCTAGGAATCATACCAAAAGTTATCTTTATGACCATTATTGATTTTCTAAGATAGATGATTAGTGATGATTTCCCTACATCCCCATATGAATTTCCAAGTTGCAGAGCCACCACTCATATTGGCCATTGCTAGAATGTGGTTGTGATCATCATTGTCTAGGAATTTCCTATGAATGATCTTGCACCATTGTCTATCAGTATTTCAATAGATATTCCAATAAAGTTTATCCCCAAGAGCCCAGTTTTGAGGCTCCATCTTGCATAATCTGAAACCCCCATTAGATTTATCTTGACACATTATGTTCCAATTGATTAGTGGGATCCTCTTATCCTCTTTTGCACCCTCCCACAAAAAATTCTTCATAAAGCCTTCAATATCATTTATTTCTTTTTTGGACAACCTGAAACATGAAATCACATAAACTGGAACCACAAAAAGAATTGATTTAATTATGAGTATGCATCTATCTAGTGAGAGCCATTTTCTCTTCCAAGCCTCCTCCTTGAGCCTACACTTTGAAATTGTCTCTTTCTAGTGATCAGTTCTATAGAATCCTTAGGAGAGAGGGGCACCAAGGTGCTTGAATGGGAGTGTGGAAATCGAAAACCAAAAATGTTTCATAATCCTCTTCCTAGTGGTACACTTGGTGTTGAATAAATAAATCTCTGATTTGTCCTTGTTGAGGATTTGAAAAAAAACCTCACTATACTCATCTAGGGCCCCTTTTATGAATTTCACTTTGCTTACTATAGCTTCACCAAACAACATTGTGTCATTGACAAATTGGGAGTGTGTGACTAGATCCAATCCTTTAGCAACTTCAACACCCTTGCAGTGACTAACAAATCTTAAACATTTGAAATGACATCCCATTTCCCTGCCATGATTACAAATAGGAATGGGGAGAGGGGGTCTCCCTATTAGAGGCCATTAGTTGCACCAAAAATACCACATAAGGAGTCGTTGACAAGAATTGAATACTGGGGGGTTGAGATATAAGTGTTGATTAGCTCCAACCAAGGTGCCGAGAAACAAAATCTATCCATGAAAACCAAATGGACGTCCCATTGAACTTGATCGTAGGCCTTGCTTACATCTAATTTCATTAGAATTATTTTCAATCGATCAAATGCAATTGTGTGGATTGTTTCAGAAGAAGTGATGATACTATTGATGATTTCTCTGCTTGGGGTGAAATCCATTTTGTTCATCTAAGATGACCAACCCGATGACCAATTTTAATCTATTAGCCAAGGCCTTAGCCAAAATATTATAAATCATGTTATAGAGTGTAATTAGACAAAAACATACAAAGGAGGAGAAATCATTTTTATTTGGGATTAGGGTGACTATTGTATTATTGATGTCTCTAACAAACTTTTTCTTTTTCCAAAAATCTTCTAGAAGCTAACAAGATGTCCTGAACTATGAAATGCTAACAGTTTTGATAGAACTTGCTTGTGAACCCATTTGAGCCCAGTGAATTATCTAGATGGATCCAAAACATTCCTTTCAAACTTCCTCAAGTGAGAACGAAGCATATAACATCTTATTTTCCACCTCGCCAAGGAATTTGGGAATACAAGATAGAAATGAGTCATTATCTGCCACCTCTAAATCTTTTCTACCAACAAAAAAAGCTTCAAAAAAAATCATCACCTCTCTTTCGATGCCTCCTCTATCACATATCTCCAAACCATCAGGACCTTTTATGTTGTCAATGTGGTTTCTTCCCCTTTTCTCCCTTTGCAGAGTTGTGAAAAAACTTCATGTTGGCATCTCTATCTTTGAGTCATGTCTCTCGGGCTTTATCTCTCCAAAAATTTTCCTCCCTAGCGAGCATTTCTACATTACTACTTTTAATTATTTTTCCCTTTAGAACTCATATAAAGACATACCAAATCTGATGACCTATTCATTCAAAGTCTCTAGCTCCAATTCAACCTGTTCTTTATCATTGAAAATATTCCTATTTTTTTTTAATTCCAGATTCTCAATTTATTCTTGATGTTTTCCAATCTCCTTGAAAATAAAAAACTAATAGTCCCATTGGAGAGCTTAACCTCCAACCCCCAACATTCCAAATTCTTAAGTAAGTTATGATCCCTCCACCTCATAGATTCAAATTTAAAGTAAATTTTAATTGATTTTTCACTTAGAAAAAGATTCAGAATCACCAAAAAGTGATAAAAAATCACAACTAGGAGGATGCTCAACTCACAACAATACCCATCACCCTACCACAATTCACCCATGAAAAAACTATCCAATCATTCCATGATGTTCGTGAACCCCACCCTTTGGTTTTTCCAGGTAAAGGATCCATTCTTAGGGATGCAATCAATAACTACCATTATTTTGATGAACTCTATGAAATCCCACATAACCTTTGTTTCTTTGGTTTTCCTTGTTGGAAACAAGCAACACTGAGAGGGGAGGGGGGTGAATCATTGTTGAGAAAAAATTCAACTTTATTATTTTGTGATTTAACTAACTTAATTATTCAATAGAAGAAACATGTATTAGTAGAAAGAAAAAAATCTCGACACCATAACACCAAATTTTTTACGTGGAAACCAGGGCTGTTACAAGAAAAACCATGGTGGATGGACAATCCACAATATAATATGAGTATACTCAAAATAAGAAGTACAAAATGAGAATGCACTTGCATTCAGGCTCACTACCTAGAGCTCACTGCTCAAAATGGATGGGCTCACTGCCCTACAATGATTTCAAATAAATACAAAAGAGTGAACTGATGAAATAAAATCCACAATGCCTGATTATGGTTCCAATTAAGCTCTGATGACAATCTGCTATCCTTCAGACAGATTCAACAATTCTACTCTGCTCTACACAACTCACACTACAAAAATATTAATGCACAAGTGAAACTGTGCATAATTGGCTAATTGCTCTTCTTTATGGTTGGAACACACCACCACACAACACTTTCACACCCAAAAAATGATATCTCAAATCTCTTATATATCCACAACAGGAATACAATCGCTATAGGTCGGCCTTAGTGAAACTTGAAAATATTATTAACTGTCAGCCCAAAATTACAATAGGATTTACAATGTGGATCTAATGTTGTTGGCTAGATTGTAGCTAAGACCCGTAATTAAATGTTTGAACATAATTTTTTTTTGAATAATTCCACTTTACGCATCCACAATGTGCCATATTCACTGAGTCAGTTACAATGAACAAATAGACATAAAAGATTCTACCAGACCTTCAAGCTCGTACTGCCACTAATGTAACACCACAAAATTTAGAAATAAGATAATACACATGCTCACCAAGAAATCTCAGGGGTCCACAACACAAAATGATGATCTGGTGGAGTAGAAAGATTAACTAACTGACCAAATACCCTATTCTTTAGATATTCTTTCAGTAACACATAGTAATACACTTTATCTTCCATTATAACTAGATAGAGATCTGTGAACCATGAAGATGACTTCAATTGCCATCAATGACAACATTGGAAGACATATGCCAACAATATCCCCCTTTGGAATTGATGGAAACACTTAGAAAAATGACTAAGTGTCGAAATTGATAAGCACACTGCCAAAATTCAGAATATTGCTCCCCCTAAGAATGTTAAGGAATTTTTTCGTTGCACTCTCTCCTTTGACATCAATGAAAAAATTGGGGAAACCAAAATTGCAAAAAATGTTGAGACTTACAAAAATTTGAACACGTATGGAAAGAGATTCTTGAACCCACTTAAGTTCGAGTCCCAAATAATTTTCAAACTCTCCAA
Organism: Sequoia sempervirens; assembly: GCA_007258455.2. Taxonomy (NCBI): domain Eukaryota; kingdom Viridiplantae; phylum Streptophyta; class Pinopsida; order Cupressales; family Cupressaceae; genus Sequoia; species Sequoia sempervirens. The sequence goes on along the minus strand of VDFB02146167.1, from coordinate 20,610 downwards.
AATGGTTATATGACCATAAAGCATATATGAAAAGGTATCTGTTGCTTTGAGACATACCAGATCAGGAGCGATTGTAGCATCTTTCTCTTCTTTCAAGGCATTTACCATCATCTCAATCTTTGGACTTATCAATCCCCTGAGTTCACATATTTTTCCAATGATCCTTTCATTTTCAAATTTTAGAATCTTTATTTGGTTTAATAGAGATATTAATTGATTTTCTTGATTACAAATACTTTTGGCTAAGGGGTCAAAGGTGTTGGAAATATTCACCAGTTGTTGTTCAATGTCCTTCATCTCATTTTCATTTGCTTCAGTAAATTTTGACAATACCAAGCAAGATTTGTATATATTTCCTCCTTTAGACACAACACCTTGAATATTACTTATGCAAGTACTCAACAAAGCTTTGTCTTTGGCAATCAATACTTTTAGACTACCAACTCTCTTCTCCTAGAACTCCTTTCCCACTTTAACCGAAGCTGGTTTTTCAAAGGATTCAAAATGAAAATCTATAAAAATTATTAGCTTCTTTAACTCATCAAAGGAGGAACCTGATGGGTCCATAACATAAGTAGGCATTATTTTCTATAAGATTCCAGATGCAAGCTTTAATAGTTCACTGTCCTCTAAGTGAGATTTCAATATCTTTTCACTGGCTTTGGCTTGAGAAATTTTAGTGACCTTCATCATCTAAATTGGAGATAGAGTAGATAGGTTAATTGAGATTTCATCCAACTCAGGATCTAACTCTTCTTGTTGTTCCAATAAAGATTCCTTCACTTCCTCTATTATGATTTCTTGCTCCTTTTTCTTTTCAACCTTAGATTCTGCTTCAGGATTGACTTTAGGCATTTCAACTTGTATAGAATGCACCTCCTTTTCCTTAGTTAGCATTTCAACAGGGGCCTTAGTTACAATAGGTGTCAACATCTGTCTCACTAGAAGAAGTCAAAATATCCTCAAACTCTAGAGGATTAGTCACATTCATTTTTCCCTTATTCACATTCTCTTCTCCTAAATCATTTACTTCCACATTCGCTTCTTCATTTCTTTGAACATCTACTTCCCTCAATGTTAATATTTTCCTTTGACAAAAATTCTTCTAGAATTTGCTTATTCTCACTGACAATGACATTAGTTTCACCAAACATGAGCTTTTTTGTTCTTGTTTTTCTCCTAAATTCCTTTTTAGCCTTTTCAGGGAATAAATCCATTTCTTCAATTGTCATTTCCGAGCACAAATCTGCTAGGATCCTCTTCCTTAGCTTTTCTTCTTCTGATAAGGTGCTTGACCTCCTAGATTCCAAAGCATTATACAGAATTGTAGGAAAACTAGACATGATTTCTACAAGAACTTTATTGAAAAAAATCATATGTTTTATTGTGGCTTCTTCAAGAATTTTCTTACCGGATTCATCAAAAGACTCATACCAATCACATGTAGTGGCTTGAAATTTCCTCTTTCACTGCTGCATTCTCGAATTCCTCAATAGACATACTTGGGTTGTCATCCTTGGCCTTTTTCTTTGCTTCTTCTCCTTTCCTAGAAGATCTTTACTTATTCAATTTCACAACATGAGTACCAGTAGCCTTTATCTCCCTTACTACTTTTGAATTAGTTTCTTCCTCTTCATTTATAGACATAGCTTTCTAAGCTCTTGTGCTTTTATTCTTCTATCATTTTATGGAAGCCTCAACTTTATTTGATTGAGTTGCAGAGGAGCTTCTAGTGTGAGCAGGAGATGTTCTCGAACTGTTGATTCTGCCTTTTCTTTCTCTCTAGCTACTTCAACTTCTTCTCTTTGTCTCCTCACTTCTCTTAGTTGATGCACGAGGAAGCCAAAATTCTTTGCAAGGGATTCTATCTCTTTTCTTACCCTTCTTGTTATCATAGGTTTTTTCAATTCTGAGTGAACTTGTAAACCTTTCTCTACATAAGTACCGAACCTTTTTTCACCCTGATCTAGTGGTGAATTTAGTAGATGTTCTGCATACATCCTCAAAATGTTCTCATCTACTTCATAGCCCATAGGAATGATCCAAACTATTCTAGGATCAACAAATTCCATATGGCACTAGTCAATGTCTACCATGAAGCAAATAGATTCTTTTTATTGCTCCACAACTGTTGCAGGAATTCTTTCTCTAGCATGCATCAAATTTTGAAAAGTTTTGAAGTATCTCCACAGGATTGTATTATGGGTCTATTGATTACCCAATCCACATAGCATATTCCATATCTGAACATCTACCAGAATATCATTACGCCATTGAAATTTACTAGCTCCTGGTACTTCACTCAAGAAGTAGAAAAACAAACACATCAATAGGTTACCATACTTGAATGTATTCTTCTTATCCTTCTTGAGTTTTCCCAAATTCTCCATTAACTAACCTCTGAGTAGTTCACATAAATCATAGTCTACATTCTACTTGACCATTTCATATGTTGCATAAATAACTCTGTTAGATACAAATTTTTCCTTGCTTGAGTGATAAATCTTATAGCCGATGATCATTGAAGAAAATTTTGCATCCACTACAGCAATATCATCTATCATCATTTCCCTCTTGTCCCATTTTGAGCTTGTCACTTTAGTAACCTTATCATTATTTACAAACTTGAATACTGGAAGCTTTGTGGTGGAATTTAGTCCTATAACTGCACATATAGATTCTTTGGTGATTTTGAATGGCACATCCAACCACACGAATTCATCATGGAATGGCTCAAAAAATATTGAACCCATTCATCTTCCTCAAATATGGGGAATTTCACAAATTGTGCAAATTTCTTATCTTCTAGGGTTTTTGAATTTCAATTTCATAGTAAGATCTTCTTGGGTTATATGATGAGTGTACAAATCTAGAAAATGTGAGGTTCCCAAATCTTCAATGTTTTCATGCACATAAACCCTAATATCCTCAATATGTAGGACTCCGTATGACACCAATGAAAATGCACGTAAGGGTTATGTATCTACAAACTTATACATATGCGATTTTAATTTTGGATGCAACCTATCCTTAGCTTTGACTATCAGAGGAGTAGACATGATTGCGATCACAAAAAATTATAGGTTCTCAATAAATACCTTTTGGAGATGAAGATGAAAATTGATTGCAAATCCTCCTTTATGCTTGAATCTCTCCACAAATTCGCAATGATCACTTTAGAGCTCTTGAAAATTCTTTTCTTCAAATACAATATGACAAATGAGGGTTGAAGCTATTCTTTTCATTCATCACATACTTAACTCTTTTATTTTGCAATAAATGTTCTTTGCCTTGACTCGTCCGGTTTTCTTCCTTTCAGGCACTGAGCAAGATGACTCTTATGCAGATTGCCAATATTCCTCACTAATGCTTCTAACTAGTCAAACAATAAATGAAAAGTGTCAACTCTCCTACTGGACATATCTGTATTCCAGTATCATTTTCCTGCAAGAGGGGTTGGTTTGAGAATTTTTCTTGATAGCTCCCCCTATGCCAAAGACCTAAGATTAATTCCCTGAGGAATTACTAGAAGTTGCTTCTAGTGCAGGTCTGTTTGCTTCTATAGAGGGATTCTTCTTCACCCATTTCTTCTACATCTACTTTTTGATCACATCAGTAGTAAATTTTCCCTTCCCTTTAACATCCTATTGCATGTTCTATTTTATCATACCTCTTTCGTTCCAACAGAATCTAGTGATGTGTCCAAATTTGTTGCAATTGTAGCACACAAAATTTCTCTTTCCAGTCCAATTATTCCACTGAATTTGTCTTGATCTGCATTGGTTAACAATATGTCCAAATCTATTGTATGCATAACATCTAACATCTATATGAAAGTTGTTCATCACAATTCTGCATTCACTTGACGGATGATCAGAACACACCACCACACAATACTTTCACACCCAACAAATCATATATTGAATTTTATGCATAACATCTAACATCTATATGAAAGTTGTTCATCACAATTCTGCATTCACTTGACAGATGATCAGAACACACCACCACACAATACTTTCACACCCAACAAATCATATATTGAATCTCTTATACATCCACAACTAGGAATACGATCGCTATAGGTTGGCCTTAATAAAAATTGAAAATATTATTACCTATCGGCCCAAAATTACAATAGGATTTACAATGTGGATCTAACACTATTGGCTAGATTGTAGCTAAGACTCATAATTAAATGTTTGAACATAATTTTTTTTTGAATAATTCCACTTTACACATCCACAATGTGCCATATTCACTAAGTCAGTTACAATGAACAAATAGACATAAAAAATTCTACCAGACCTTCAAGCGTGTACTACCACTAATGCAACACCACAAAATTCAGCAATAAGATAATATACATGCTCACCAAAAAATCTCAGTGGTCCACAACACAAAATGATGATCCGGTGGAGTAGATAGATTGACTAACTGATTGGATACCCTGTTCTTTAGATATTCTACTAGTAACACACAATAATGTACTTTATCTACCAGTATAACTAGATAGAGATCTGCAGACCATGAAGATGACTTTAGTTTCCATCAATGACAACACTAGAAGCCATATGCCAACATTCCCATCACTCTTATCTTTCAAGTCCAATATAGCATTAAAGTCACCACCCAAAAATAACCTTTTGTTTCCTATACTTATGTTCCTCTCAATGATACTTTTCCAAACAACCAACTTATCCTCAGTTTTAACTAGTTCATAAATATTGAATAGAGAGAAGCAAAAATTAGAATGCCTACTCCAAACCTCACACAACATCCAATTGTAGTGTGTTTCAAAATTTTTGATGTCCATATTGATTGAAGAGCATAAGACCCCCAATCCACTTGGAGATCCAGTGGAACTCCATAAGTACCTAGACCATTTTCTACAATAACTAATGAATTTTTCACCTTCAATAGATACAAGTTATGTTTCTTGAAACAAAACAGTATCCACCATAATTTTATCAAGGTGACACTTGATCAAGCGTTATTTGTCAGAGGAATTTAAGACCTTAACATTCCAAGTGAGAATATTTATTGTCCTCCAAGAAAGATCTTTGCTCCCTTGGATAAAAATAATTCTTTAACACTCAAGAGGCCCTTTTCTTAAACCTCTTCCTCTCACTTCTATCTAAGCAACTTCATCCCCTTCCCCTTTTTAGCTTTTCATAGAATCTTGGCAGAGATTTGACTAATTTGGAAAGGATTAATCATACCCAACTTATCATCCTCTAAAGGGGAATTCTAAAAAAAAACCTCATCCAAATAGACATCTACCATACCATCTAGATGATTTCCCTATCCTTTTCATTCCTCCCCAAATTCAACTCCTCACCAACAAGACCGTGATCCATAGTGTCAATGGAGAGGTCACCCACCACTAACATGGATTTTTTATGGGGATCTTTAGATGAGTGGCTAAAGATTGGGGGCTCAGCTCCCTTGGGAGGAGCCAGACCACCATTATTATAAGAAGGAATCTCCAAAAAATCCTTGAGATTTCCATCATTCGTCACCTTTAGACCAACTAGGAGAGCTAATGTAGAAGTCTACCCATTCGGGGGTGCTCGAGGATGCTAGAAAGACTTCATCTTTGGGATTTTTTTGCAGGAAGCCTCTGCATGTCTGATTTTATTACTATTTTATGAATATATTAGTGATTCCGAGCACTACATTTTATGATTAGTGACATTTTTTAAGATTCCATCTCCAAGTACTTCAAATTTTAAGGTCACATGTGACAAATTCTAAAAATCTGGGAAAACACTTCCACTCTTTGGCCAAAAGGTGGACTCATCTTCTTGCCATCACTCGTAGGTTTATGTTTAACCAAACCTATTTTGACTTTTAAATATGTGAAAAATGAAGTTGTGATGAATTGAAATAGTGTAAAATTTGCTAAACATGCCCTGATAATTAAGGATATTAAGGACCCAACTATAAAGTAGATGTCTATCATGATTGGTTATAATATTTTCTTTAAAAACAAAGAAAACTCTTTCTACAACTATTAACACTACTTATGAAATGGTGAAGAAATGTGCAAATTTTGACCTATGTGAGTTGTTGACGCAACAACTACTAGAGAACTTACAAAAAACTAAGGAATCCCAATACCCCTTCTAGTTTGGTATCTTGGTCATATATTTACTTTTCTATTTTCTTAGAGAGATTCTTAGCATGAAGAACATTGTGTGGTTGAGTGGTGTTCTAGTCGCAACTCAAATCAGATATTATTTGAGGAGATTGGGTAATGAATATTCTTAGTTTACATTATGGGGTTTCTTTAAAACATTCTAGGAGAATGTGCAAGCAAGAGAAAGAATTCATAATAGTGTTGAGGAGAATTAGAAAAATGATATCAGGTAAAAGCACAAACCTGTGTCACACTTTATAAAGGAATTGGCCAACAACAAAAAAAATTATGAACTTCCACCACATAAAATTGGTCTTTATGTTTTGAATTTCAAAATGATGTAAACTAATGAAATGCATAACTTTTGTTGAAGTTTGTTCCTATAATTTTTCAAATTTTAAAAAATTGTTTTCATTATTTTTTTATCAATTTAAGAACATATTTTGTAATGTTGAAAATTTTAGAAAAAAGTGACATTCACAGGACGTCAAGAAACAAATTGAAAAAAACTTCATTTTTCCCTTATTTTTTCTCCAAATAGGTAACTTCAATATCTAGTGCATGGAAAAAAATTCAAATTTTGATATTGTGTCACCAAAAATTGTATACTCTTGAAGAAAGAGACAATTTTGTGATAAACTTGGTCCTGTTTTAGACATCTTGTATCAATCACCCCTTAAAAACTGTATTTATAGGCCCCTAATGCATATGATTTTTGACTTTAAGGTGTATTTCACTCATAAATCACTCAAATCCCAACAAATAACATTCAAACCGCTCAAATTTAGTGAAACCCACCCAAAAAATTCATGGTGGCACTAAGTCACCCAAGGTGGTGACTTAGTCCCTTTTGGGGTATTTTCCACTTTTGAGCAGGAAAATCACTAACCTAATTCAAATTTTTGAGGGATGTTGGCTTATGAAGTTAAAATAATGAGTAATTCGGTGTTAATGCCTATAAATACATGTTTTTAGGTCATTTTTTCACATCTCCTTGTCATTTTACAAAGCAAAAATCAAAATTTAAGAGCAAAGTATCTTTCTCAAGAAGTTCCATTAGTCTTTCTACAAAAAAGTTGAAGATTAAGGGAAATAAAATAGGGATTTTTTAGTTCTTCAAGCTCACTTTTTGTTCAAGATCTCACATTACAAAGGGTTGATCACGGATGCCTATTGTGAATCATGGAGAAATTTAGGTTGAGGAGATGCAACTAGCCATCAAATCACACCTAAATATTTGTTTTCAAAGTGATTCCACCTTCCATTTTCTCTCTATCTTCAAACTTAAGGTTTGCATAACATTTGAATTTCATTTTCATCCATTTGAAATTATGTAGGGTTTCTTGGATTGAAGTATTGCATCATTTAAGTGTTATTTACTTATATTATTCTAGCACATTAGAATAGGGTTTTGTCTCATTTCAGTTTTTCCTAGTCTTAGACACACTTAGGGCTAGGCCTTATTTAGATTTTATCTCTTACAAAGTTTAAAAACCAATTAGGGGTTTGACCAAGGAAAACCCCCCATTAGAAATTAAATTATCTTATGTTTTGTAGGGTTTTTTGAAGATTCAGATCTAGATTTCTATCAGAAAATAAAGTGCAGGTTGTGGGCTTTCATTTCCACATTCATATTTGCAGAAAATCCAAGTGGACTAAGTCACCCATAATGGTGACTTAGTCCCACTGCACTACTTTGTTAGAAATTTTTACAGTTTCAAGTACGCATTTGGCAGAAACAACTTTTTGGGCAGCTTCCCTAGTTTGGGACTGTCACCTAGCTTGGCGTAAGTGTCCTAGTTGGCTCAAAAGTCAAAATTTACAAAATTTTAGAGCTCTCTGAAATCCCTAGTTAGCTCTTCATCAATTTCCAGGTGCATAGTTTTTGTCTTACATCTTTATTTTGTCATTTATTGCATTTATTTCACCTTTCTGCATATCACAGTGTGTTTTTCAGCATTTTACATTTCTTAGATTTAGCATCATTAAAAAAAATTATTTTCAGATCAGTGCATTAGTACATCATAATTAGACATATTACATCTCATTTACATTAATATTAAGTGTAGACATTTGCATTTTGGACCCCATCCCTTTCTCCTTTTAGGTGAAAAACCCTAGAAGGAGATAAAGCAGTTGGGCAATCCAAAATCATTGTCCACATTTTGGTGAACCTAAATTTTGAAAATATTTATTTCTGATTTTAAGTTTATTCTAGGTTTCATTTGCATTAGCATTGCATTAGGTAGTGCATTGTTTAAATTGCATCATAGGGTTTTCAAAATTGCACTAGTGAAAATCTCATTTTAGCTTGCATTATTGCATTCCATTTCATTGCACAATTGTGAAATTTTGCATTTACATTGTAGATTTGCATGAAAAAATACCAAAAACATTCATATCGATCAGAAAATTCAGAAAAAATTTTAAAAATACCCTATTAGGACTAATTCGCCACCTTGGGCAACTTAGTCCTAGTGCAAATTCTTCATTTTTGTTTTCTACATTTTTCTTCCTATTCACTAATTACTGTTAGATTTAGTTATTGTTCTATTTCTATGCAATTATTTCTTGTTATACTTGAATAATTAACATTAGTATTTTTCCTTTTGATGGAAATCAAAGATAGCAAATTAGATTTTTTAAATGTTCATTTTCAACATTAGTTCCTAGCTCATTTATATCAGATTCATTAGAAAAAAAATAAAATTTTTATGTCAAATGAACCCATCAAAACAATGCTTCATTTTAGGACAACCATATCATCCAAACCTCTTAGTAGTGATGACTTGGATAGATTAGATGAAACCTTACAAGGTTTCCTCTCACTAAGGCCATCCACTAAGGCTTATGATGACAAAACTCAATCAATTTACAACTTATCTCCCAAACCTTTTAGTAGTGATGAATTTGGTATGTTAGATGAGGCCCTTGTAGACTTCATCTCACACAAGCCATCCACAAAGGTTTGTTGTGAGAAATCAAAAACAAAAGATGTCAATGTAATTCAACCTCAACTTGTCTTTTACCCACCTTCACATCAACCTCAACCTCCACCTAAACATGAGTTTACCCTTTATCCACCACAACATGATGTTGTTGCACACACAAAATACACTATAAATAATCCACAACCACAACAACCTCCTCCAACATCCTTACCTTTACCAAATCCTATTTTTCCTAGTGCTCCTCGCCTAAATTCACACCTGAGGGTGTATTATCTTGTCGAAAAACTTAAGAATAATCTTTCCAAAATATACCTTTGGGATCTTCTTAAAAATTCACCCAATTATCATTCAATGCTCCAAACAGCCTTGCAACATATAGTGGTTCTTCTTGGTACAAACACAAATGATGTGGCAACTCTTCTCAAAGGAATTAATACAGTTAATGTACACATTACCTTTCATCAACATGGGCTCCCTTCATTAGAATTAACAAAACAAAATGAGGCATTTATGATCATTTCCCAATATAATACAATAGGCATTAAAAGGACCCTTGTTGACAATGGCTTTGCCCTCATTGTGTGCAGTGTAAAGCTCTTAGATTGTTTACATGTGGATAAATTAAAAATCAAACCCAATTCTTTATCTATTAGAGGATTTGACAACACAACAAAACAACTACTCAATGTAATCACTTTGCCTATAACAGTCAGAGTGGTTACATTGCAAACTCCTATTCATGTCATGCCCTATGATCTCACATATAATATTCTCTTGGGAAGGCCATGGATTCGTGAAATACATGCGGTACCTTCAAATCTTCATCACATAATGAAGTATGTCAATAACAATAAAGTATATCAAGTTGAGATAGACCTTGAGCATGAAAGTTGTTTGCAACTTGAAAAAGGAACAACAAGTCATCTAAATACTTTAATTCCAACATCTCATATTGAGCCTCTTGAGACCAATAAACAAGAAGAAGAATCTTTATCTAATTTTCTAGATGATGATTGGGGAACATTGGAATTCACATCTTCATTTATGGATGAATACATAATCACCCACAAAGATAGTAAAAAACTAGAACAACCAATGGTTAGGTCAACTCAAAATTTAGAAGACTCTTCTCAAATATCTATCTCATCTCCTTTGGAAGAAAATACAACATACACAATGAATTTTGATGAGATAGATTATCAACATCTACCTAACCCGAAAGAAATGGAAATATTTTATGGAAAAGGCTACGCATTAGTGAAACAAGTGGGATACAATAGTAAAGGGCGCGGAAAGAATGAACAAGGAATTCATGTCCCTATTGAACCTAATACATAAGAAACAAGGATTGGTTTGGGATATTCCTTTTCTAAGACAACAAAAATAACTCAACGACCCTCATTACACATCAACACCATCCCATGTAAACCAAGAGCTACACTTACACTAAAACATCCTGAATTTATTGATATGAATTCTCCACCATCTTGGGAGTAATTTGAAAGTGATGCAACCTTGAAACAAATGTTGGGTGCTATTGATAAGCCATCTTCTTTCAAATGAAATTTTACCTACACTATGATAAGTTCCAAGCCACAAAATACTGATAATAATGAGAAAACCATGGAATCATATGATCTCGAGTCACCTAAGTCGAATGCACTCTCCCTAGGAGATACAATTGATATGCCAATGGAAATTGATGATAAATAAAAAGCCATTAAGATCGGGAAGTGTCTTGATGATGAAGAACAAGAGGATACTACACTTTTGCTCCATGATTTTCCTAAAATATTCACTTGGAAATATTCAGACATGCCAAGAATTGACCCGAAAACTATGACACACAACATCGTTCTTGCTGCAGATGCCAAACCTGTTCAAAAAAAGATATGAAAAATGAATCCTAAGATAGCCTTGCATGTTGAAGGATAGCTTGAAAACTCCTTGATGTAGGTTTCATTTGCCATATTGATTATTCTCCTTGGATCTCAAGTATTGTCATAGTTGCTAAACCTAATAATCATATTAGGATATGTAAAGATTTTTTGTGATTGTAATAAAGGATCCTTAAAAGGTGATTTTCCTCTTCCTACTATTAAAATGATCATGGATTCAACTATTGGACATTCTTTGTTGTCATTCATGGATGGATTTTCTAGTTATAATCAAATCTTCATCAACCCACAAGATCAATACAAGACAACATTCACAACTATTTGGGGAATGTTTTGTTGGGTTATGATGCCTTTTGGATTAAAGAATGCAAGCACAACTTATCAAAGAGCAATGACATTGATATTTCATGATTACATAAAATATTGGAAAATTATGTTGATGACATCCTTTCCAAGTCCTTAACAAGACAAGACAATGTAAATGTCCTTCGACAAATATTTGAATGAACATGTAAACACAAGATGAGACTCAATATGAAAAAGTGTTTCTTTGGAGTAGATAGTGTGAAAATCTTAGGGTTTATCATATCTCACAGATGCATCGAGGTGGATACAAAGAAAATTGATGATATTGAAAACATGCCACCTCCTAGGAATATTTATCAATTATGCATATCACAGGGACGAATTCAAGTCATCTGTCATTTTGTAGCCTCTTTAGCCAATTGAATGCTCCCTTTCACACATCTCCTCAAGAAGGATGTGCCTTTTGATTGGAATGAGGATTGTAAATAGGCCTTTAAGAGTTTGAAGGAATACTTTGCAACTCCACCTATTTTACAGCCTACTGTGCCAAACAAACTATTCATCCTTTACCTTGCCACATCTACTCATGCTCTTGTAGCATTATTGGCTCAAAAAGATGACAATGGAAAAGAACATCTTGTTTATTACATTAGTCAAAATAAATAAATTATGAAATTTGATACTCACCAATCAAAAAACAATGTTTAGCCCTTATATTTGATACTAGTAAATTGTGACATTATTTACTAAATGTTGAAATACATGTCATGAAAAAATTTGATCCTCTCAAACATCTTTTTAACAAAACAAACTTATCAAGACATTGAGCTAAATGGATTATGTTGTTGACTAAGTTTGACCTTAAGTTTGTGTTACAAAAAGCAATTAAAGGACAAGCCTTGACTGACCATTTAGCTGATGCTCCTTCACCTCTTGCATTAGGTCTAGTAATGATTCTTTTCCTGATGATAGTGTGTTGACAACTAGTGTTTCTACATGGAAATTATATTTTGATGGATCTAAGTGTAGAGCAGGTTCCAGTGTTGGAGTAATATTAATTCTACATGAAGGAAAACCTATTCCCTTGTCATATAAATTGAATTTATTATATACGAATAACACTGTTGAATATGAGGCCTTAATTGCTAGAATACGAGCTGCTTTAATCATGGGCATTAAAGACATCAAGATCTTTGGTGATTCACAATTAGTGATAAAAAAATCTCTATCAAGCTAAACATGATAAATTATCCAAATATGAAGATCTCACAATGTCCTTGTTGGTAGAATTTAACTCCTTCACCATTGATAATATCTCACGAAAAGATAAGGGTATGTGCAAGATCATCATGGAAAAAACATGCCCTTAAGTGGTGAAAAATTAAAAAAAAATAGAGTTAGGCAACTTGACGTAAAAATTTGAATAAGTTATTTATATTATTTCAAAAATATGTAAGAATAAAATCTGTAGCAATTTGAATATAGTTTCTAAACTACCAAGTTTATTTAAAATAAAAATCTAGTTGGTGAAAATTTAAAATTTCAATGTAGTAGTACTTAAATTTCAGGGAAAAAATAAGAACTACGTGTCTTTTTGACCACCCTAACCACAATAAAATGATAATATTTTTTATAATATTTTATATATAAGTAGAGGACTCATGTCCCAATGTGATGCATATTTTTTTGTAATTTTTTTCCAAGTAAATAATTAATTATGATTTTTTATTACAACCTTTTAAAATATAAAAAAATGTATGTCTGACCACCTTAACCTAGTCAAAACTTCATGAAATTCACTTTTCAATTTTTTAATCCTATAGTATGCGAAGTAGAAAATATGACACATATTTCATATTCAAAAAATGTGATATTGTTTGAAAGCTATAAATGTTTTTCAATCAACCTATCAGTCAAGAATTTATTCATAATTCAAATAGAAAATGAATAATAATAATTTATTAAATTCAAAGTAAAGCATAATTTATATTAGTGGAAATCTAAGAATCTCCTTTAAAAACCCTTTTCGTTTCATCAATTTTGGGTTAAATTTTTTTGTCAGCCACATACCCTACACATACCCATCATATCGCCACTTTTTGGCCCATCCTGATCCTACACATACCCATAATCAACATGTGGATGAAATGGCAAGTTTTGCTTCTCTTATATCCCCTTCCAATCCTTCACAAGATATTATATTCACTGTTCATCCCATCATGAACTCTTCCATCACTGATATCAGTGTCGACACATTAGTGGTAGCCAAGGACGACTCGAGTAAATGGTATGATGCTATCTATAATAACATAAAAGATGGTACCATTCTCAAACCTATAATAAGTAACACCTGTGCTCATTTAAAACAATTAGCCACCAAGTACATAATTCTTACCGATGTGTTATATAGATGGTCCTTTGACAACATTTTACTTAGATGCATTAAGGGTTATGAAATTAATATGGCACTTGAACAGGCTCATGCAGGTAGTTGTGGCGGTCATTTTGGTGCAAAGACCCTAACACAAAAACTCCTTCATATAGGCTACTACTGAAAAAATATGGAAAAAGAATATTATGCGTATGTTAAGCTATGTCACAAATTTCAAGAACATAGAAATTTATTTCATGCTCCTACTTCTAAGCGCTATACCCAAATCCATATTTGGTTGTTCTTTGTATGGGGGTTGGATATAATTTAAAAAATATCCCCACCATCTTCCACTAGACATACATTTATCATCACTACTACTGATAAATGGGTAGAGCCTATTCCTCTCCGATCTACGATCACTGAGGTTATATGTCGATTCATTCTTGAGCACATAATTTCTCATTTTGGGCTCCCTTTTGCATTAGTCTCTGAGAATGGCACACCATTTAAGAATAATGATGTGAAGAAGTTCTTAGAGACTTTCCATATTCAACATTAGTTTTTGACTCCTTACTACCCACAATCTAATGGTGAAGCTAAATCAACTAATAAAGTCCTCGAATAAATTTTGAAGAAAATCATTATTACTAATCATAAGGGATGGAACACACAGCTAAATTATATGCTTTGGGCTTATCACACAAGTGTCCACTCCTCCACTTCACACCTTATAACCTAGTATATGGTACTAAGGTAATCATGCCCTTGGAGTTAGAAATACCAACATTACATATTTCTCTTCAAGGTCTAGTTGACAATCACACTTATAAGGCAGAACAATTACACCAACTTGAAATGCTTGATGAACAATGCATTAATTCTCTTGAGCATCTTCAAGCTTATGTGATGGCTATGTTGGTTATTTGATCAAAGTATGCCTCAAAATGCATAATATGGGTTAATAGGGGCCTATTTGTGATGATGAAAATTCCAATTAGGTCTTGGGACATAGAAATCAATGTGAATGTGTGATTAAATACACTTTACAACACTAAAATGAGGTCCACATAGCCTAGGAAGGCACAAGAACCAATGTGAATGTGTAAGACACATTACAACACTAGTTTATCATTAAGTTTATTTAAAAAACCTTCTAGATTTATGTAATAATATTATTAAAAATATTTATAATGTTAAATTAGGAAGAAATGGGTTCATTAAGTCTAGAAAAGCATGGAAGTATCCTACAACACTTTACAACACCTTTACAAGACATCGTTAAAAGCATGTTATTCAATTTGCAAGGGTCCAAGAATTAGTGTGGATGCATAAAATTCCTCACAATGCTAGATTAAGACCTCATTAAGTCCAAATAATCATGAATTATTCCCATGTCAAGAAAAGGGTCTTTTTTTCTATGACACAACATCGAAGAGTCGTTAGAGTCACTCTCAACTACATGCTCGAGAGTGAGACACACTGTATCACCCAATCTCTAGGAACTTTGTGCTAATCTCTTGAAAGAGGATCATGCCTAGAGTGGTGTTTGCACCTATCCAAACTATCGCATGACTCGATCATAGTAGAATGGTCATACTACATAGTCATGATGGACAACCAAAAATCTATCCATCTACATCCTCCTCAATTGTCTGGTATCATCTGGCCACTATAGTGTCAGCTGATAAGGTCTCCAAAGGACCTTGTCCTCATTGAATCAATCAAATCATACCCTCAAAAAATGGAAATCACCATATTTTCATAATCATCATAGAGGATAGCTAAAAGCTTGAGGATACCCTACTGCTATCGCACATGGATAGCTGAATGGTTTGGTGCATGTAATATGCTCAAGGAACAACACCTATAGAAGTGTGTAGTGCACCTACTATCCACCTCTTGAAATAAAAAATCACCCAAGATCATAATATAGATGTGCCAAGATACATCGGCCCCAAGTGCATACTATCCATTGTTATGCCATCCCTCGAATCAAGTGGACTAGTCCTCCCCCAAGATGCCTACCCCACTCATCATGGATGAGAACTAGTGCTATGGTGTGCATCATAATCTATTGAACCACTGGTGCTTGTGAATATAATAGCATAGAAAAATTAATCCATCCTCTAACCAGTGTATCATGCACTAGACCATCTAGACAATACTACAAATCAACCCTCTACTCATGGAAGGTGCAATCTCTGTGGAAATGTACTCACTCTCCTTGAATCAACACATGAAGAATCCAGTGTACATCCTCCAAGGTGATCTTCATCCCCCCTATTGGATGATGCATTCCAATGCTCGTAGAGAGACATTAGCATGGAATTGTGGTATCTCATAGGAGGCATAAGATATGTGCAATAGATGCCTACTACTTGAAGATGCTTTGTCTTCACTGCTGATAGTGATAGAGATAAATCTCTAAGAAAGCTAATCTATCTCCCCTTGGCCGCTGTCATGACCTAGTGGGTACCTATCAAAATCACAACAATATGCTCTAAAATTCATCTAATATCTTTAATTTTTCCACTATTCATCATGCAAGTGTGCTTTTATAAAGGTCCTAAACACTTTAGAACCCTTTCGGGACACTTCACAAAGAATTAGGTCACTTCGCGAAGAAATTGGACACTTTACGAAGAAATGAGATGCTTTGTGAACAAAAGGGACACTTTGCAAACAAAAGGGACACTTTGCAAACAAAAGGGACACTTTGCAAACAAAAGGGACACTTTGCGAACAAATGGGACACTTTACAAACAAATGGGACACTTTGCAAAAAAACACCTCCAACTCTTTGCGAACTTTTTTTTCCAAGATCCTAAATTAACCTATAAATGCATTAAAAATCATTAAATGATTATAAAATCACAAAGCAAAGGTTGCATAATCAACTCACCTCTTGCTAATGCTCGTCGCATGCCACCTGATCCTAGAGAATTTCCAATCATGCAGGTGTGTAACCTCGTTTGCTCGATATTTTTTATCTCACTCATCACTCTCAAGCTACAAGAAGGTAAAATTAAATATTAAGTGAAAATTGCTTTCCTTTATCTCTTTTAACCTATTTTCATTTCTTTTTACTATGCATTAAATTAGGTTTTCTTCTACCTTACACATTAGTAAAGTACATTTTCTTCAAAACAACATAATGAGAGCTAGGAAACTCTATTTTGACACCATTTGTTGCATTGGAATTGTGATTCCACACCTGACATCATCAAATTTCTATTGTTATGTGACATGGTACTTGTAAATTTCCTATGATATGATACTTCTTGTTTGATGTGGTTGGATTGCTACCTTGATTCCACCTCTATAAAAGCAAGCGGAATCAAGGGGGGCATACATCTACCCTTGAATTTGATTTCTAGAAGTTAGGAAAAATGATTTTTGGATAAATAATGAATTTTTGCTGCAGGATGTGGTTCCTAATGTTGTGCTTTTACAAATAACTACATTTGGGGCTTCATTCTCCCATCTTTTAAATGAGTATCATTTTATAGTAAAGTGTATTGTTTAGAGTACTGGTACTCATTTTTCACCTATGGGCTCAATCAGGCAGGGTAACCCATGTTTTCAGAGGTTCTCGAAGACCAAATGGAGGAACACTTACATTAGGATCACTTTTTCTTTAACCCGTTTTCTTCATGTGTAGATGCAGGGGAAAATGATGTTAAAATTCGGCATGTGGATTAAATGTGGCTCCCAAGAGGGTTGAGCCCAACATGCATGTCTTTAGTTGAAGGGTGGGTTTTCATTTTTTTTAATGTTTTGCCTTGTCTCCATTTTTCTTTGTTTTGTTGTTTTTCTTTCTTCTTGCTTTTTTCCTTGTTCTATAGGGGGCGGAACCGGGTCGGGATCCAAACTTGGAACTTTCCCAAACTCTTAGTTCCTATTTTTGATCCGTTTCCGCTCCAGTTCTACCGTCTTCTTTTTTGATGGGCCCCTTTTTCTTTGTTTCTGTCGGAGGCAGAGTCGGACCGAAACCAAACATTGGAAATTTTCCAAAGTTCTAGTTTCCATTTTCATTCCAGTTTTGGTTCCGGTTCCGCACTTGTGTGCGTCTCGTTTTCTTCTTTGACCTTGCATTTGATCGTGGGGTAGTTGTTTTCCTTTCTTTTTCCTCCTTGTCCTTTTTTCTCTCTTCCTTGTGTTTTGTCAGAGGCGGGTTTGGGTTGGAATCCGAACTTGAAACTTGATGAAAGTTTCAGTTTTGGGTTTGTTTCCATCCCCGCTCCGACTCTGTTTTACCCAGGATCGGTTTTATTTCTGATCTTGCCTTGTCTCCTGCTTTGTGCGTTTTCTTTCTTTTGACGGGCCTGGGCCCGGGTCGGAACCCAAAGTTGGGACTTTTCCAAAGTTTCGACCCTGGTTCCGCTCTTTCTTCTTTCCTTTTCTTCATGGCCTGAGATCGAGGGATGTCTCCTCCTTGGTTTCCCCTTAAAACCTTCTTTTTCTTCCTTCATCCCTCGTATGTTAGGGATTGAAACATATCAGAACCGGAAGCTTGAAGAAAGTTTCAGGTCCAGATTTGGTTTTGGTTCCGGTCCTGCATTTTTAGTTTTGTCTTGTCCGGCTCTTTTATTCCTTCGGGTTTCGCTTCCTCGTCCTTTGCCCACCCTTTTTCCTTTCTTCCCTTGTATTTTGTTGGGGTTGCTTTCTCCCGTTTGTCTTTCTTCCTTTTCATCCTTTCCTTTGCCTCCTTTTAAGTTTTTTTGGGCCTGGGACCGGGTCGGAATCCGAACCTAAAAACTTGAAGAAAGTTTCAGGGACGGATTTGGTCCTGATCTCGGTTCCGCTAGGATTGACCTTTTTGCTTCTGCCCCCTTTCTCACTCTGGTCCCTATTCGGTTCTCATCCTGACTCCGACTCCGCCAAAGGGTCCAAGTTCAGGGAGAGTGGAGGAGTTCACCATGAGGTCTCTCCAACCCGATGGGGTCTTTCCAATGGTTTTTGTGAGATCAATATAACTCTGGGAATTCGTTGTGAGGTCTTGCCGACCATCGTATGTCTTGCCAAATGAATTGGCATGTTGGTATGACTCTATCTGTCCGCTATGAATTCTCCTCGACATCCAAAGTCTCACCGACATGTGATCCTTCTGAAGCAGCCTTTGACCACCTTGGAATCTACATGGCACAAACTCGACCAATCAAAAGGCACTAGGAAAAATCACAGGCAGTTTAACTGTTCGACTCCCCCCTACGAATAAAATCGATGGAGCATGTTGACATCGCTCTACTCTAAGATCGGAGGTGATCAGTCAGGAATGATGCTTGAGTCTAGTGGATACATATGAGGCTGCTTCTTGAATGGGAGGTAGTCGTGAGTCACGATAGTAGCTGGAGATGACGGCTGGAGGAGCGAAGGGGCATTAATGACCATATTGCAGAGCATTCAAGGCAACTCTGAGGAAATATTAATGGCAGACTTGAAGGCTGTAAGATAATAATGATGGCTATAAAAGATCTAAAGGCCATGCCTAGGGACGAGCTTTCATCGACATGAGTAGGGGATGCACATTAAATGCTTCATTAACTTCATTCCAAAGCACTTCTAGGGCCGACGTGTCCAGGTACCTACTCATTTTTGAAAACCCTAATGCAGGGGGCCGACACTCTATTGTATATATGGCATTTTTGCCTTTTTGTAAAGCAGTTCTTGGTTAGAAGATTTTTGAGAGAGCATTATTCAGACTTTGTAACTCCTTTTTTATGAATACTACAGATCTGTAACACAAAAACTCCTTATTTTCTCAATAGAAAGTCATTTCCTTCATAGATTTTCTTTGTTGTTTCAGTATTACTTGTGAGTTGCATGATTAAATTCTGTGTGATCCTTTATTTGACTGGCTTCCTTCAAGGTTAATTTGTGAGCTGTATGATTTAAATTCAAATTTTGGGACATAGAAATCAATGTGAATGTGCGATTAAATACAATTTACAACACTAAAATGAGGTCCACATAGCCTAGGAAGGCACAAGAACCAATGTGAATGTGTAAGACACATTACAACACTAGTTTATCATTAAGTTTATTTAAAAAACCTTCTAGATTTATGTAATAATATTATTAAAAATATTTATAATGTTAAATTAGGAAGAAATGGGTTCATTAAGTCTAGAAAAGCATGGAAGTATCCTACAACACTTTACAACACCTTTACAAGACATCGTTTAAAGCATGTTATTCAATTTGCAAGGGTCCAAGAATTAGTGTGGATGCATAAAATTCCTCACAATGCTAGATTAAGACCTCAGTAAGTCCAAATAATTATGAATTATTCCCATGTCAAGAAAAGGGTCTTTTTTTCTATGACACAACATCGAAGAGTCGTTAGAGTCACTCTCAACTACATGCTTGAGAGTGAGACACACTATATCACCCAATCTCTGGGAACTTTGTGCTAATCTCTTGAAAGAGGATCATGCCTAGAGTGGTGTTTGCACCTATCCAAACTATCACATGACTCGATCATAGTAGAATGGTCATACTACATAGTCATGATGGACAACCAAAAATCTATCCATCTACATCCTCCTCAATTGTCTGGTATCATCTGGCCACTATAGTGTCAACTGATAAGGTCTCCAAAGGACCTTGTCCTCATTGAGTCAATCAAATCATACCCTCAAAAAATGGAAATCACCATATTTTCATAATCATCATAAAGGATAGCTAAAAGCTTGAGGATACCCTACTACTATTGCACATGGATAGCTGAATGGTTTGGTGCATGTAATATGCTCAAGGAACCACACCTATAGAAGTGTGTAGTGCACCTACTATCCACCTCTTGAAATAAAAAATCACCCAAGATCATAATATAGATGTGCCAAGATACATCGGCCCCAAGTGCATACTATCCATTGTTATGCCATCCCTTGAATCAAGTGGACTAGTCCTCCCCCAAGATGGCTACCCCACTCATCA
>VDFB02146166.1:0-34807 GCA_007258455.2 Sequoia sempervirens | reverse complement strand
TTTTTCTTCTTTCAACATGAAACTAAAACCAGTCCGTCATTTCACCATACTCCCTATATGACTCTTCAATCTCCAAGAATATTTTGTTCAAACTGATTCAGTTCGTTCAACTGTCAAAGAAGTTCAACCGTCGACAATTATCCTACATTAGTGTGGAATATGAATAGTCAATAGTTTAAATTCAAAATCCAGAAGACTTTACATGTCCATGAGTTATCCCTTTTGTTACTTACTCGTACATCCACAAGCACAAAACATCCATCAACATGGCTCCAATGAAGTGAACACACATCGACATGTCGCGTAAAATTCTAACTTCTTAACCACCACACGAAGGCTAGAAATTTCCTGATCTTCGCGACAAGCCGATATCACTGTTGTTGAGTCAGAGAAAACTCAAACTTCATAACCTCCACTGTAGGTTAGAAAATTCCCGAATGCTACGACAATGGAGGAGATCGGCTAGTCGAGAAGTTAAGAAACTTTCGAACTTCGCGACAAGGTTCTAAAGTTAAAGAAAAGAACAATTCTATGACCAACACACTGTCACCAAGTTAGAAACTTTCAGAACCCCATGACTTAGGTTACAAAGTTAAGAAATCCAGTGATCGGCCAACAAAGAAAACCAAACAAATGGAAAAATGCTAAGTCTTTAACTGAGATTCAAGCCAGCAAGTTGAGACACAATTTTCCAACATGGATGACATTGTGTGTGATTTCCTTCACAAGTGTGATCTATCTTAGCATATTACATTCCTCTTAGTGGCTTGATGGGACACACTGCATCCCTAAGTTGTGAATATTTTATTCTTTGATTGGTCCTCTCTTGGAGATATTAGACACAATATCCCCTAAGTGACAGATCTTACATGAACTTAACAAGACTCCTTTGAACATCTTTTACACTTTTATAGTTTTTACATTTTACATTTTTTCCACCTTGCATAACACAACTTGTATGCCTATGGTACCTTTAACTCTGTTCATAAGTTCTAAGTATACAAAGTCTTGCTTATCTCATGAAGCATGAACTGACCTTTTCCTTTGTGGCACCTTGTTAAAGTTATCAAGAGGTATAACTTTAATATGGTTGGGCAGGAATCCCATTCAACGACATGACTTTCCCCATAGCTACCTATGTGTTTGTGAGTGCATACCAACTAGCATATGTTTCTCACCTTTTGGGTCTTCTCACCTAGTAGACTGACATGCGTTCCATCGCCCCAGAGTGAGTGTGCACTCTCTTTTTCTCACTAACAACCTAGATCTAATCCACAACTAGTTGGACAAATGATCGAAGCTTGATCCGATTCTTGTGTGCATTCCTTTGTTCTTATGTTTAGTTTTCCTTGGGATCTTCATCTTGGGGGCTTGATCATCCCACTTTATTTTTTTCATTCCATCTTGCTAGCATAAGTGCATTTGGACTTCCTTCTCGATGTGCATGGCTACTTTAGTGTGAGTTTGAAGCAAGTTCATCCTCTCACTAAAGTGGGGGCTAAATGTACCATAGAAAAATGGATCATTGACATTTTCATGGTCTTTTAGGTCTTTCTCTCATGCTACTTGGTCTATTTTGCTTTGATTTAATGTTGTAATGTAAATTAAACATTCACATTAGGTCCTAATTATTCAAATTATGACATATTGTGAAGGTGTTGTGAAGTGTTGTAACACATTTCTATACTTTTCTAGACTATTTTCATTACAATTCACCTAAAAATCACCTTTTCATCACTTATCAAGTCCTATTTTAAAGTGTTGTAAAGTCTTGTAACAAGATTTCATGCTTTTCTAGGCTTAATTTCACTATTTACACCTTTCTTATGCATCATTTGACCCCTTTATTCAATCATAAGGCTTAATTAAGTGTATTTTTGAATGTAAACCCAACAAAAAACATTAAATTCAAGTTAATTCCTGACACCCACTTACAAGTTAAAGGTGGGACCCATTCGCCATGGCTGGTGAATGAGTCCCTCGTGCTCCCAAATTCAAAATATTTCAAATTTTCTTTTAGGTTTTTATTCAAAATTACCCTATGTCGGCATGTGATGAGGTATCATTGGGTTACTAAGGCACAAGTGTGTATAAATAAGTGTTTTTCTCCTCATTTTACATCTCATTCACTTGCATTCACAAAACATCAATTTTGCATTTGAGCACTTTGCATCATTCAATCAAGCATCGATCAAGTATCTTGGAGCAACAATTGACACAACTTTAGATTTCTTCAACAAGGTTGTGGTGAGTTTAGGACATTTGCATGTTGTTTATTCATCTTTCCTTGTTCATTTCATTCCATTTCTTCATTAAGGGTTTGATTACCAAAGTGGGATTTGAGCAAGGAAAATCCCTATAACCTAACCCTTAACCATTTCCCCCTTTTGCATGTGTGTTTGAAAACTTGTGTATGCAGATTTGTCAAAAAATTAGGTGTTGAAAGGTGTTCAACAAGTTAACAAAGTGATTCAAGTAAAATCAACCCTATTTCAAGCTTGGAGACAACCTATAGTCCGTTTTCTGCAGATTTGACTCTGTCAGCCTAACAAGAAGACAAGTGCAGATATAGAGCTACAAAATTGACCTTTGATTTCACAAAATTTTGGGAGAGGACTAATTTACCATCAGTGGAAAATGAGTTCCACCTTAACGCTAGAAAATTAGATTCTATCATATTCTAGTTCTCGACAGCCAGAAACCAGTTTTCAGTAGTTTTTGCCAGAAGTGGGACTGATTCGCCATCAATGGCGAATGAGTCCCACTAGTGATTTTCATTGATTTCTGGCAGCAGTCAGATCATTCCATATTTAGCATTCACTACCCAGGTGCACTCTATTCAGCCTTGTTTAATCTTGTTTGCATTAGTTTACTTCTTTATTGCATAATTTTCTACATATCACATTATGTTTTCAAACATTGCACATTTCTTAGGTTTTTCATTCATAATCAATCAATTACCTTTCTTAGTTGTATTTACAACATATAATTTAGCCTTAATCACATCATACATACATTAGATTGAGTGAACTACTTCAAATTTGTAGGTTATTCTATCTCTCTCCTTTTAGGTGGAAGATCCTAAGAGTGCAAGAGAAGCCAATAGAATCCAAACCACAAAATTGTTGGTTCACTAATGATTAGATTTTGGTGGTTCAAGTTATTTATAATTAATTTTGAATCAACTTTGAAGATAATATTTCAAGATTTAGTCATAACTCCTAGTTTCAAGCCAAGAATTAGTTGGAAAAGTTTTCTTGACCTTGCATCCTAAAGCTAGGAACACTAAAAAAATAATTACTAGCCTAATTGAGTAAAAAGAACTCAGTTTCTAGGCTTGATCATTTTTGGCCTAGATCTTTTTCAGTATTGGTTGTAACTAGAAACATAGTTATGGGTGTAAACAACTCAAATCCACTTCAGAGTTGTCTATATCACTGCGGTCCATGAATTAATTTAACTAATTTGACTAATCAATCTCATCCATCATCAATAATTAAATAAATTTTATTTATTTAACTATTCAACTTAAACTATTGATTCTACTTGATTTGGCTAATACATCCATTTCAAACTCATTGATTAAATAAAATTTATTTTTTTGATTTCTCGAGCTAATTTTGATTCTTAATTAATTCAAATAAGCCTTGTCTACTTAAAATTATTTAATCTAATCCATTCTTATAAAATATTCTAATTCTTAATTAATTAAAATACATTTTATTACCTTTTAATCTCTACCATCCATTATCCCAAGAACATCTACACTCTTCATTCACATACATGTGTGAGATCTTTCATTTATCATTTGAATTCAAATCCCCACTCTCATACAAATGGGATATCTCCCACTTGTCATGTCTCACAAATCTCCACATTTCTATATATGTGGGAAGTCTACCACTTGTCATTATCACACAAACCTCCATATTATTCTCACATGTGCGAGACCTTCAAATTTTTGCTTCCACACACATTCCCATATTCTTTCACATGTGTGAGTCTTTCACTTGTCACCCTCACACTCTTACCTTCTTCCACATGTGTGAGAACTCTCTCAACTTACCATATCCCTCTATTTCACACAAGGAGATCTTACACAATCAATAAGAAAATACCCACCATTAATCTCCCAAATTAATCCTCACCCTTCATTCCCATGGTTGGAGGTCAATAAATATCAAGCCTCTTATAGAAATATTTGATAAGAGAAATAATTGAGCCTAGGTACATGCTATCAATTTATGCAACTTTCAAGAAAGAGAAACCCAGATATCAATCAATCATTAAACTCACACATCTTGGGCAACCTTACACAAAAATGGAGATATAAGAATTTTTTTGTGATGTGTATTTTATATCTATGCTCTAATGAGAGGTGTATGTGTTTTTCTAGATTTAAGTGAATCATTTTGTATGCATTTCCTATTATTTTGTCTAAATTTATTCACCACATTTTTGGCATGCCTAGTAGGAATCTTTTCCCAATACCAATTTATTTCTTGGTGTGGCTATGAGTGTGTTCTTATAGTTTTTTGTGTTTTTGGAAAGTACAGAACTTCCAACATCTTCTTGCTATGCCTAAATGTCTATTTCCAAAAATTGATGTCTCCATCAATAGTTTTAAAATTTGTATTTGATCATGTGTGTTCAATTTCATAGCATATACACATTGGCTTTCTTGTTAGTACCATATTTCATGGAATGTCTATTTTCTCAATTTCACACACTTATTTCCTATACAACTTTCTCTCTCCTTGGAGTCACTTACCTTGTTCTTAAATTAACCAATCTATTTTTTATGTGTTTTCTCATTTCCTAGTGTCTTCTTTTTTGTTGTTATTATTTGTTGATGGTTCTTTGATAATATCTCTCTTGTTACCATAGGGACTCGTCTAACCTATCAAGGAAATTTGCATTAAAAATTTCTATTCAAGACCAACCTCTAACTTTTTTTTGTGATTTGGGTCTAATTTTTTTTTTCTATGTTTTTACATCTATGGTTTGTTCTAGGGCATATACATCTAGTCATCACTGTCTATGTGAGAAATTTTGATTTCTACACTTTTAGTCTATTTTTTCACCATCTAATACTATCATTTGTGGGTTTTATCCCTTGCAAGAATCATTGAAACTCAAGAGAAATTCTAACACTCTAGTCAAGTAGGATATGGTTCTTTTTGTATTGTACGTACTTTTGATGTCTTCACTATTTTCTCGAGCCTAGTGTCTACATCACTACATTAGGAGTATCTATTTCTTATTTTTATGGCATCTATGTACTTCCTAAGCATTTATGTTAGTTTTTTGGAATCTACTCTTTGACTTTTAGTGTATACACTATTTTATAGTTTTGTTTAACTTTTTCTAACCGTCTTATTTTGAGATAACATATTTTTGTTATCTTGACTATATTTCTATTATTTGACTTTGTTTTGAATTTATACCTTGTCTTCTTTGTTTGGAAGGTTAATGTATTTGTATTATTGGAGGTTTAGCATAGTTCATTATGGGGTTTTCGTTTAATCCTATTGTGATTATGTTGAAAAGGGGAAACTAAAAACAATGGAGAGATGGTATCATAAAAAAATTTAGATGGCTTCATTTGTTGCCACATTTGTATAGTTTTGTTCCCCCTCCTGGTACTGATAGTAAGAAATTTACATGGAATTAAAAAAGGGATCATGTCTTAGGAGTTAATGCAGTGCATATTGATGGTTCCACTTTGAATACTATTGATTATTTTGAGTTTTCTCATATTCTTTAGAATAAAACTTAGGAGATACATGGAGATCCTGATACTCAGCTATTCCCAGATGATCTTGTTTCAGATTGTTTTGTGCCTTTCATTTTTTAGACAAGATACCCTATGATCATGCTACTATGTAGGAGTTTAAAGTTTTGAAATACTTTGAATCTTCAGATGAGGATGCCGAGGGTTCTTTAGATGCTCCTTCTCTACGACTGCAATAGAGAGATAGTGTTGTAATATGAGAGTCTAATAGTAGTCATGTTGTCTCTTGATTAGTGTAGTAAGTTGTTAGGTGGATTTTGGAGTGTGGGTTTTTTCTCCCAAAAGAATTTTCTCCATGTACATCACAATGTTATGGTATGCATGATATTTATGTTTATTTTTATTTAAGTTTTTGTAACTATTAAAGATCTATAAAATTTTTGCATTATTCTCCTCTCAAGATTAGTGTAGGAAGTTGTTCCACTACCTTAGCTTCCTTTTAAGTGGTATTAGAGCCTAATCATCTTTGGTTTCAATTGTGGGTTGTTGGGTTTTTCAGACTAATCTAGGTTTGAGTGGGAGCTTATGTAGAAGATACTTTGTGATCTTGTTCCAGGAATCTTTAGATGGCAAGTTCATCGGGGAGAATAGAGGTAGATAAGTTTTCTGGAAATAATTTTGAAATGTGGAAGCTGAAGATGGAAGATTTATTGATAGATCAAGATCTGTGAGATGCTATTGATGAGAATGTGTCAAGGCCTATAGATCCTACTTTGACTACTCAATATGATGTTATGGACTATAAAGCCAAGGGTCTAATTAGATTGTGTTTGAAAGAATCTATTTTGATTAATTTCCATGAGGATACCTCTACACAAAAACTATGGAAGAAGCTTGGTGAGATGTATCAGGCCGAATCCTTAGTGAACAAGATTTCTTGAGGAAGAATTTGTATTCCTTGAGACTGGAAGAGGGTGGATGAATCATAGACCACCTGGAAGAATTCAATATGTTGGTGGCTCAATTGGAATCTGTTGGTGTCAAAATGGATGAGGAAAAATGTTAGATCTTGCTTTGTTCTTTGCTTGATTTGTGGGATTCTCTTGTTATGGCTATTAGGAGTACTTCTGTAATTCTGAAAACTGAAGATGTGGTGGGTTCTTTTCTCTCTGAAGAGATGAGGAGGAAGGTATCCGTCACTACCAAGGAGTCCCTAAATGTTCATGGAAGATGTAAGGAAAAATGAAAGAAAAATGAGAAGCGTGACAAATCCAAGTATAGGGGGAGATCTAAATCTCCTAGAAAGTCCAAAGTTATTTGTTGGATTTGTGGTAAGCCTAGACACGTTTGTAAGGAATGAAAAGAAGAAAATAAGAAGAAAAAGAAGAAATTTGATTCTAATTTTGAGTTTGAGAAGGAAGATGGCGACACATTCATTGCAGCTTTGACAACACGTGCAGGTAATGATGCATAATTAATTGACTCGGGTGCATCTTTCCACATGACCTTTAATAGAGATTGATTTTCTAAATATGAAGAATTTGATGGAGGTAAGGAGTACTTGGGTGATGATTCTCATTTAGACATTGTTGGCCATGGTAAAGTTAAAATCATATTTCCTGATGGTAGAATAAAAATCATTAATGGTGTGTTACATATCGCTAGATTAGCATGAAATCTATTATTTGTAAGCAAACTAATAGATGTGGGTGTATAGGTAGTCTTTTCTAATGTAGGATGTAAGATGGTTAGAGGTGCTATGGTGATTGCTAGAGGTGTTAGATATGGCACATTGTATAATCTTGATGCATGCATTGTTGAGTGCAATAGTACTTCTATGAAAAGAAAGCTCGTGGAAGAAGTGAGGGTTTCACCTTCAATAGATGGTCATGGATTTTGGGTACCCAATGGTGCTCTTTCTTTTGAAACAAAGTTACCTTTAGAGAAAACTATGTTATGGCACCAGATACTTAGCCACATTGGAGAAAAGGGTCTAAGGAACTGGAAAAATAAGAACCTTATTGAAGGTTTTTCTGATTGTAATCTTGAATTCGATTTTTGTGAGCATTGCATTTATGGAAAATAAAACTGTGTTCAACTTTACTCAAGTTCTCATAAATCTTGTGGTGTATTGCATCCTATTCATTGTGATGTGTTTGGTCCTGTAGATTTTCCTTCAATTGGTAAATCCACATATTATGTTTCATTTATTGATGATTATAGTAGGACATGGGCATATTTTTTAAAGAGTAAATCTAAAATTTTCAATCGATTTAAAGAGTTTAAAGCAATGGTTGAGTTTTAGACTAGAAAGAAAATAAAAATTTTGAGGACTGATAATGGCGGTGATTTTTTCTCTAATGATTTTGATAGATTTTGTAAAGATTGTGGTATTCATAGATAGAAGACAACTCCATATTCTCCACAAAAAAGTGGATTTTTAGAAAGAATGAACTAGACACTGATGGAGAAGGCTAGGAGTATGTTGAGTGGTGCTGGTCTAGAACAAAGGTTTTGGGATGAAGCCATTGCCACTACCTATTACCTAATTAACATGTATCCTACATCAACTCTTATTGATAAGAAGGTTGTGGAATGTATCTTCATTGAATATAGTTATGAAAGGATACAAGCTTTGGGAACTTGTTGCAAAAAAGGTAATACATAGTAGAAGTGTTATTTTTAGAGAAACTAAGACTTCTTCCATTACATTGCAGCTAGAACAAAGTAAACAGGAAGATGTGATTTAACTTCCTTCTACACCTAAGAAATTTGAATTGAGGCCCATAAATAGAAAATAAGTTGAGGAGAGCTCATCTAGCTCTGAATCTTCAAAATTGGAGGAAGAACCTCCAACTCAACTTTTTGGGTAAAAGCAAGAAGTTGAGTACACGAAGAGGGGAAATTTCGGGCAACAAAAAAAATTTCGCACAAAACGCGTACGCGTTTTAAAAAAACGCGTACGCGTTACGTAACGGGTACCCGAACCTAAATCCGAACGCGTGCGCGCTAAGGAACGGTACCCGAACCTAAAACGCGTACGCGTTATAAAATACGCGTTAGAACGCATACGCGTTTAATATCGCGTACGCGTTTTAAAACGCGTCGCGTTTATAATGCATACACGTTTCGAAACGCGTACGCGTTATCGAAAAGTATTTATTTTTTTAAATAAACTGCTGGCTTTTCATTTTATCCACTGTTTTTGCCGAATCAACAGAAGTCAAGCAAGAGCGCGTACGCGTTTGGAGGCTGTTGCTCGCTCCTCCCGTCATCACACTTGACCTCTGAGACCTCCAGGTTAGTTGATTTCTGCCCTTTTTTGCTTTGTATCTTGTTTTTTTGTTTTTGAATTAGTATTTAAGTTTTTTTTGTTTAATGCGTTTTATTTCAATTTTTAATAGTTTTAAATTGCATTTAAAAAATAAATAACTTTAAATTGTAAATTGAAAACCATATTTTATCTAAACTTAGAAATCTAAACCCTAAAACGTAAAACTAAAAACCTCTTAGAGACCTCTCTCCCCTTATGTTACATTTAGAATTAGTTTTTTCATTATAATTAGGGTTAATATTGGAATTAGGTTAATATAGGATAACCCAAACCCTAATCTTAACCCTAACACTAACCTTCACCATAACCCTAATCCCCACCATAACTCCAATTCTTATTGTTACCCTATTCATAACCCTTAATCTAATTTTAACATTTGGGTTTGTCTCCATAGTTGCATTTTCTTCCATATTCACCATCTCCACATTTGCATCATCTACATTGATTTCATCATTCATGGCTTCCTCTTCGACATTCTTAGAACTAGATGCTTCCAAATCTTTCACTTGATGAATCCTTTGTCTCCTTTCCCTTTGTCTTTTTGCCTCTTTATCTTTATTTGCTTGAATTTCTTCGGGTGTCATTACCTTCCTACATCTTTTTCTTTGTCTTTTTTTATCACCCATGGTTACCAAACCCTCTTTGATGACAAAAACAATAATTCAAGAAACCTATTTTAAAATTTTCCCCTCCTTCAAATATTCAAATAAAACTATGTACTATGAAGATTATTTTTTCTATAAATTCTGAAGTACAAAATCATCATGAGTACATCCAAAAATTCACTTTTTCCAAATCTTCTTGTAAAATATTTTTGCACTTGATTCCACTTCAGAAAATTTAACTTGCACTTTTACTCTTCCAACAATTTGAATAGAATATGCCCTGCACAAGACAAATCTGCAATAAAAAACGCAGAAAATGACACTTTAGGTCCGTACTGCAGAAAAAGAATGCTGTAAAAAAATCGTGTTTTAACAGTATTTTTCAAATTAGGAAAAAACGGCTATTATACAAACGCGTACGCGTTATGAAACGCGTACGCGTTATATTTTTAAAATGCGTACGCGTTCAGTAACGCGTACGCGTTGCTTTCTGCCAACGGGCAAAACATAACGCGTATGCGTTATGAAACGCGTACGCGTTTTATTTAAATAACGCGTACGCGTTTCTATAACGCATACGCGTTATTTAAAAGTTGATCTCCCAAACCAAATCTAGCCCCGGTTTTAGGCTCGGGAAAGGCTTGGCAATCCGAGCCTTAGCTTTTGACCTGCAACTAAAAAACTAAGGCAAACTGAAAAAAAATGTCCAACTTTGACAACATAGATGATGAACTTTTTTTCTGAATTAGTCTATAAAATTAAAACCCATTAGAGAACACAATGTCTACTTTCTAGATATATAATTTTTGTTAAAATTGGATTAAGTTTGTTATTTTTAAATTAATTTCTAAGCAAACTAGGCCTTAAATTTGAAAGATCAAGTTTTTTTGGTTTTTTAATAACTTTGTATTGGTTAAGTTTCTTGTAAAAAAAATTATATGGTCCCAAACTTCAGACAATTCTCTACACAATGAAAAAAAAAAGAGTCAAAAAATGTTTTGTTTAGGTCCAATTATGTTGTCCGTACACGTTGATTTGAAAAAACATCAATTAAGGCCAATAAAAAATTAATAAAAAAAAATATATTCAATCAAAAATTACAAAAAAAAATCCAGCCCAAACTTCATGTTGTTAGCTCTCTTTTCCTAAAAGGAATTAGCAAAATAATTTTATTTGGGTCAAAAAGTGTTGTCCGTACACCTGCTTGGTATGGTTAAAAAACAGGGACTTTAAAAAAAGTGGTTTTTATAGATCTTTATCAAAATTTAATTTCTATAAACTGGGTATTTTAATAATTTACATATTTGGAAACTAGATTCAAAATTCAAAATTTCATATTACTGACTTTTTTTAAGATTCATTGTGGAAGTGCCTCAAATTTTCAGTCCAAGTGTGACAAATTCTGAAAAACAGCAAAAACATTTCCACTTTTTGAGTTTTTTGTGTACCCAACTTCTTGCATCAACCCTTTTTGTAGGTCTACAAGGCATAGACAACCAATTGAAATGTATACACTTGATGATTGGATATGTATTTTTTCTTTGAATACTATGGATTAACCCAAATCTGTAGGAGGCATTAGGTATGCATGATGCAAAATCTTGGAAGATAGCTATGGATGAAGAAATTACACCTTTGAAAAAGAATGATACATAGGATCTTGTACCATTTCCTAAAGAAAAAAAACCTATTGGTTGCAAGTGGGTGTTCAAGAAAAATATTGGTTCAGATGGAGGTATTGAGAAGTTAAAAGCAAGGTTGGTTGTGAAAGGTTACTCTCAAGTTGAGGGTGTTGGTTATGGTGAGATATTCTCTCCTGTTGAAAAAATGACATCCATTAGATTTTTGCTTGCTATTGATGTTGCTTATGATTTAGAGGTTGAGAAAATGGAAGTGAAAACTGCTTTCTTTCATGGTGACTTGGAGGATGATATTTATATGACACAACCAGAGCACTACATGGTGAAAGGTAAAAGTAAGTTGGTTTGCAAATTGAAGAAATATTTGTATGGCTTAAAACAGAGTCCTAGAATGTGGTACCATAAATTTGATACATATGTGTTGAGTTTAGGATTTGAGCATTCTAAATTAGATCATTATGTCTATTATAAAATTAATGGTGATCATTCCTTATTTATCGCATTATATGTTGATGATACATTATTTATTGGCAAAGGGAAAGGTGTGATTTTAGAACTAAAATATCAACTTGCTGCTAAATTTGAAATGAAAGATGTTGGTGCAACTAGAAACATTCTTGAGATGGAAATTAAAAGAGATAGAGTTAACAAAAATCTATGGCTTGGCCAAAGTAAGTATGCCAATACAATTTTGCATAGATTTAACATGCATGATTTCAGACCAAATGTGTGTGTTCCTCTTTCTATTGGAACAAAGTTATTTATTTTGGATTGTCCAACATCGCCATCAGAGATGGAAGACATGAGTAGAGTTCCTTACTAGAGTGTAGTTGGAAGTTTGATGTATGTTATGGTTTGTACTAGACTAGTCATTGCCCAAGTAGTGGTAGTTATTTCTAGATATATGTCTAATCCTAGTAGAGTTCATTGGGATGCAGTTAAAAGAGTCTTCAAATATTTGTGTGGTACCTCATATTATTCCTTGTGTTATCATAGTAATATTACTAAAGATGATATTTCTCTTGATATTCATGGGGTATGTGCAGGATCATGATGGGCCAAAAAGTGGCAATATGATAGGTATGTGGCTGACGACTATTTTTGTACCCAAAATTGATGAAACAAAAAGGGTTTTTAAAAGAGATTCTCAGCTTTACACTAATATAAATTATTCTTTACTTTGAATTTAATAAGTAATTATTATTTATTTTCTATTCAAATTATGACTAAATCCCTGATTGATAAGTTGATTGAAAATCATCTATAGCTTTCAAATGGTATCACATTTTTTGAATACAAAACATGGGTCACATTCTTTGCTTCACATAATATAGGATTAAAAAAAGAAAAATTGAATTTCATGAAGTTTTGACCAAGCTAAGGTGGTCAGACATACGAGTTTTTTATATTTTTTAAAATGTTGTAATAAACAAATCATAATTAATTATTTACTTGGAAAATAAATACAAAAAAATATGCATCACATTGGGGCATGAGTCCTCTACTTATATCTAAAATCTTATAAAAAAATATTATCATTTTATTGTGGTTAGGGTGGTTAGACAGACAGCTACTTATTTTTTCCTTGAAATTTAAGTACCACTGCATTGAAATTTAAAATTTTCACCAAATAGATTTTATTTTCTTTTAAAAAAAGCTAGTAATTTAGAAACTACATTAAATTTTCTACAGATTCTATTGTTGCATATTTTTGAAATAATATAGATAACTTATTCAAATTTTTACGTCAAGTTTCCTAACTCTGATTTTTCTAAATTTTTTGCCACTTAAGGGACTATTTTTTCCATGATGATCCTGCACATACCCCGTGGTTATGTGAATTCAGATTCGGCGGGTGATATTAGTAGTAGGCAATCCACTAGTGATTATGTGTTTACTTTATTTGGTGGTGCAATCAGTTGAATGAGTAAGTGATAGGCTATAGTTTATTTTTCCACTATTGAAGTAGAATATATGGTAGCTACTTATGCTTATAAAGAAGCCATTTGGCTTAAGATACTATGTTCAGATATTGGAATAAAATAAGGTGCAGTGACAATTTATTGCAACAAGAAGAGTGTGATATGCCTAGCCAAGAACCCAACATTTCATGATAGGACAAAGCACATTGATGTATAGTATCATTTTATTTGAGATATGGTCGAAGATGGTAGGGTGAAGCTGGTTAAAGTAGAGAATTTAATGAATTATGTTATTTCTTTAACTAAGCTTGTGAGCACAAAGAACTTCAGATGGTGTTCATAGATTATGGGCATTTTGGCCCCTAGCAATTAAGAGACAATGTTTACTCCCTCTCGTTGCTCTTGCAAGGTGCTCGAAAAGTGGGATATTTTTTGGGAAAATGTGTCTCAACCTTGCAATTATATAAAGGTTATTGTTAGATATATATATATATATATATATATATATATATATATATATATATATATATATATATATATTTCCTAGTTACACTGATAGGTGTAATATACAATGGAATCAAGGGGGAAGAGTGTGATACGTGTAAAAAAAAAATTGTTAACTTTTTTAGGAAACTACTAAAATGGCCAAAATACATTAGACAAATGATACATTGTAAATCTAGACCGTTAATTATTAGGTTTAAGATCTAATGGTGGATATTTTGTTGGCATGTCTTGCCTTAGAATGTAATCCTATTTTATGAGGTCATTGTATTATGACTATAATAGAGCTCAACAGTGATGTATTTTGAGATTCTGATAGCAGTCGTGTTGTCTCTTGATTGCTGAGTGGTGATACTCCTGTGAGAAGCTTGCTTTGCAAGTATATTGCAATCTTTGTGATTTACTGAATAATATATTGGGTAGATTTTGGAGTGGGGTTTTTCTCTTGAAATAATTTTCCCCACGTAAATCACTGTGTTGTGGTATGCATAATATTTATTTTTATTTCTATTTAAAAGTTTTTGTAAGTGTTAAAGATCTATAAAAGTTTTGCATTATTCTCCTCTCAAGATTAGCATAGGAAGTTGTTATGCTACCTTAGCTGCCTTACACTCCTAACATTATTTTTTAGTAGGACCATTCATCTTGTGTTGATGATTCATTGAGAACATCCAATGATTCATTATAACAAGTATCTCATTGTCTTCCTGATTGGGATTCCTACCTATCAAATATTGCATCCTTGTTGTGGAGTTTGACATTTCAGAATTGGAGGACATGTTTGAGGGGTTATCTCTCCTCTTTGATGACAACCATTGCACAACTATTGTCAAACCATCATGGTCTTTGGATATTGTTTAGCATCAGTTTTTGTATAGTCCTAATTTGTCACCTTGTTCATTGATTGGGCATGTATTTGATTTGATTCTGGCATCTTCATCTTCAGTAGTAAAGGAGACACATGAGAAAATTTTAGAGACATCATCATATACATCTTCATTCTTCTTTCTTTCAATTCCTATTGTGTGGTCGATTTTAAGTGTACATAATGTAGATTCAAAATTAAATCAAAACACACCAATGCAACATTATATTGAAGAAAACTAATTAAAAGATAAACAAACTCTTAAAACAATAGTTCCTTCAATGGAGTCCCATTGTCCTCTATCTCTAGTGTTTTTGTTGATTCCAACTTGCTCTCAGATTGTATGCTAGGCTCAACAAATAGTCTTCCTAGAAAACGATATTGAAGATGAATGCATGCTATGCTAAGATATGATTAACATTTTAAAACTAAACATGATTGCTAGAATATAAAATTATGAAATTATGAATGCTAAAGCTGATAATAATAATGCTAAAATGCTAATCACTTGTCTCTAATGCATGTATGTGTGTGTAACCAATGCTTGGATTCACAGGGGTATTTATAGAGTTTTTGAAAGATTTTGATTGGCTAATGTGATCAACGGTTGTGAAAATTCTTGGCAGATCGAATGGTGTAAGATGAAAAGGATGGAGAGAAAATCAAATGGAAGATAGAAAAGAAGATTTATTTCCTCTTTCATGAGAGATGATAAAGATGAATTGTAAAAATCATCTTTTTGTGAGATTAAGAAAATATTTTGAAGATAAATAATGAATTTATTAAATTCATTATTCATTTATTGGTGACATGGAAGGTTTTCTTAACTAAATAAAATATTTGGAGAAAATGGAAGATTATTAATTAAATAAAATATTTAATTAAGACTTGGAAAGTGACATGTGGAATTAATTAAATAAACATATTTAATTAATATTTGATTTAGAAGGAAGGGGATTAAATTCAATTAAATCAAAGATTTAATTAAACTTAAATGTGATAATTAATTTAAATAAACACTGATATTTATTTATCTAATTAAGTGGACTTAAGAAAGTGGTAATTAAATAAAATGAATTTATTTAATTAAAGTGGAAGAATAAAGTAGGTGAACAATATAAACAATATAATTAAATTTATTTATATGTAGAGGAGTTTAGAGAAATTAATTAAATAATAAATATCTAATTAAATGTCGGGATTAATTAGACATGACCATTTTTATGCATATACATTCTGCCCCTCTTTGAAGTGATGTGTGAAACACATTGTTTCAAAGAAAATATTCCTGCTTTTGAAATTTGTTGCGTTTGATTTTGCCCCTGGTCAAAAAAATTTAATTGATATGCCCCTAATTAAAAAAAAATGTGCCTAATATGCCTTTTGATTTTACTCTAATATGTTTCTAATTGAAATCTGTTGTTCATATTAATGATGCCCCCTAAGGAGGTAAATCACTGATGATGAAAAAAAATGTTGAGTTGATGATGAAATTTAGATGATGAGAGGGATGCAGTGATTTAGGTCCTGATAATTGATTAAAAGATGCCCCAATTTAAAAAAAATAAGGTCAGAGTTTGAGAAAAAGATAAAAATAAAAATAAAATGCCACAAAAACCCACCTTGGTTGACCTTTAAAAGGTAAAAGGGGTAAAAAGGGCAAGTCATTTTCACCTTTTGACTTTAGTGATTTTGTGCTCTGACGCTGACTTGGTGAGATGGAGATTCCTTATCACAGACATAGATTTGAGCAGGACCACCAGTACTAGAGACCAGCCGCGTATGGACCACTGGTGAGTCGATTCAACCCTCTATGTGTTGAATTTTTTTGATTTTAATTGAATTTGCATGCATTTTAGCGTAGACATAGGTTTGAACATTCTCTTTTAGCACATATAGGAAATATATTAGTGATTTTGATGTTTCTTTTAGCACATATAGGGTGTAGAATAACGCTTTGAGGAAAAAGCAGTTTAGCGCATTCGATAGGTGAAATAGTGCATATAGGATGCTCGTAGGAAATTGGGACTGTAGTGCATATAGGAAATAGAATAATGCATATAGGGTTTCAGCGCATTAGGTGGATGAAATGGCACATACGCGTAGGGCTTTAGCGCATACATAGAAGTAGCGCATAGGGGAGAAAAATTTAGTGCATTTAAGGCCCATAATGGCACATAGGGGGATTTAGCGCATTTGGGGGGAACTTTAGTGCATAGAGGCCCCAGATTAGTGCATCCAAGAAATTTAGGTAGAATGCATTGTTTGATGAAAATGATGATGTAGATTGCTTCTTTGGTAAATAGATAGATAAATTGTCTTGTCATCATGATAATATGGTTAAAAATGATAGAAAATATGATGATTAATTGATAACTTTGCTTCCCGAAAATAAGAAAAGAAAGAGTAGATGGTTGATAACTTTGTTTCCATTGAATGGAAA
Organism: Sequoia sempervirens; assembly: GCA_007258455.2. Classification (NCBI taxonomy): domain Eukaryota; kingdom Viridiplantae; phylum Streptophyta; class Pinopsida; order Cupressales; family Cupressaceae; genus Sequoia; species Sequoia sempervirens. The sequence continues at coordinate 17,760 of VDFB02146166.1, read as the reverse complement.
ACAAAGAGTAGAATAATTGATGGATTGTCTGATAACTTTGCTTTAGAAAACAAAGAGTAGATGCTTGATATGACTTCTGATAAATTTTCTTTCTGCAATAGAAAATAAATAGTAGATGATGTATTTGAAAACATTTTTTCATTTGTGATTGTAATACAAATATGAAGATGATTTGATTGTTGATAAATTTTCTTTCTTGAAAAGGAAAAAAAATAGTAAAATGATGATAGAGTAGATTGATTTGATATTCAGATAGATTGATTTAGAATTGATTTCATGATATGAGTCACTTGGATAGAACACTTAATATGGTTCACTAGATATGAGTCACTGATATGGGTCACTGATAGATAGATATGATTTTTATTTATTTGTATGATGTGAAGTAGATAGATCACGTTGATATGAGTCGATGATATGAGTACGATTGATTGTCCTTGTGATGACCAAAAAAAAAAAGGAGGGTTTCAAAAACCTCTAGATTAGAGAGCGCTTCCTTGTAGGTTGGGATTGGATATGAGATCTAACACCTGCAAATGAATAGTTGATAGTGGGATGGGGGTTGGGACCTTTATTGTCTATGCCACCGATTCGAGTCAATAGGGGACTATTGACCGCACTAGCAGAGAGGTGGCATTCTAAGCATAATACCTTTCATTTTCTAAAAGGTGAGATGATTGTGACCCCTGAGGATGTATACAAGATTTTGGGGATTCCAGTGGTAGGTGCTCTTGTGGTTTATGACCACAAAGAGCTAGGTGGTACATATGGACTTAGGAGGGTGTTTGGGGATGCTCAGATAGTAGGGTATTAGGTGCCATGGGAAGATTTTAGGGTATATCTGGCCTTACTTGCTATTTTAGGTGCATTCATTGGAGGCTTCATTTGTTTAGACCACTGGTCAAAGGGATTATTAGTTGGGTGGGGGTGGATCCTTGAGCTGATGATAGGTCAGTAGTGGATATATGTTTGGGGGAGCTGCATGTTAGCACATTTGTACCATGACTTACATTAGGTAGTATACAATAGATCATCCAGTTTGTCTTGTCGTGTTACCATGCTCTAAATTTGGGCATGAGAGCATATTTCTATTATGAGACCACTTTGTCCTAGAGCTAGGCCACCAAGAAGGCCATATGTGTATGCATATTCTACTGCACTTGTCCAGCCCAAGCTGGGCAAGTTGGAGTACTAGCAACAAATTCTTGACGATATAGATTCAGTGATATGGAGGCCATACATGGATTGTGAGGTGTGGGATACTGATCATCTGGAGATTCCATTTGTATGTATGCCCCAATATCTGATAGGTCGGATGTTGTTTATTATAGAGATATTTTTGGAATTGCGAGTGCAGAGACAGTATGGCTATACATAGGGGATGCCTCAGGGCATTGTGCACTATGGGTGGTAGAAGGATGATCTTGGATGGGGGCCATGCATTTCATATCAGGTGGCGTATATAGAGTATACCAGTTTATAGCCTGAGGCATGGGTTTACAAGCCAAATATTACTAATGCAGGGATGTCAGATGAGTACTCTACTTATTTTCACACACATCCATTCCCTTATTTTACATGTCTAGATGAGTCGACACCCATCGTGATGGTACATCAGCCATGGGGTAGGAGACAAGAGGATGTGGCAGGGGAAGAGAAGGTAGTGGGTGGGGGGTATGAGGAGGAGGATAGTGGAGGGGATGAGGAGGGGGATAGTGGAGATGGGGAGAGCTCAGATCATGGTGGTCGAGATGATGACAGAGATGGCAGAGGGGATGAGTAGAGGCCAGTGAGGTAGAGGACAAACATCTTAGGAAGTGCTCAGATCATGCAGAGGTCGAGGAGTGGTATGGGATGGCAGACAGTGATCAGGGTCTCTTCTACAATGTAGTAGGTGTAGATAGCTACTTTGAAGGCCTAGGTACATATGCTTCAGGAGCAGCAAGTGTAGTTGCAGAGCCAATTGGCTCAGGCTCATAGTTTGGCAATGTAGTTATAGGCACAGGCACAGGCACCTCCTCTTGCCCCAGACCCATAGGTGGCCCAGTTGATAGTAGAGAGAGATTCATTTAGATGAAGGGCAATAGAGGTAGAGGGTGTTGCTTAGAGACTCATGGGCACTATTGAGAGTGCATTTTTGTGAGAGGCCATTGTAGAGGGATTCAAGATTGTCAGGGAGGCTGAGCATTATCGAATTAGATACGAGGATTTGTGCCCTCCCAACCACAGAGAGCCTTACCCTCGGTCCCACAACACAACTAGGAGTAGATAACATACTACGACACACAACAGAGGGATCGCAGGGCCTCGACAGGATCCCGACACAGGGGGTAGTGGTGGGCCACCATCTTCTAGACCAACTCCATCAGGGGCTTTACTAGTCATCCATGAGATGTGATTTGTATTGATGTAGTATTATTGATGTACTTTACACATGTATATCATTTTTGGAACATGTATATTATTTTTGATCATATCTCATGTATCTCTCTATAGTTTTAAGTTTCATTAGACATTGGACATTTGAATGTATTTTTTATGAGCGATGATATGCAACGGCGATGAGTTTTGATGACGTGCATTTTTTATGTCATGATGTGATATGCATGCATTTCTACATGATGTAGTATGTATTTTGATATGCATGTTAATGATTTGATGACTAACATGATATGCAGGATGATTCATGATATGATGGCAATTTTTGATGTGTACTAATGATGTCATGCAGGTGGATGACCTAGGATGTTGATTATGAAAGTGTGCAATGGGATATATGATATGTTTATGAAAAATGATGTGGAAATGTAATTTATGCATGGAATGTTTATTTTTGGATTTTTCAAATGTAAGAAATAATGATGATGTGATGGAAAATGGATGTTTATGTTTATGAGATGCATCATGAATTTGTAGTATGTATATCATTTAGGAAAAGATCTAAAATGATATGTGAAATGGATCATGATATGAAAAGGATAGATGATTTAAAGATATGATATGAATGTAATGTGACAAATGATAAATAATGGGATGAAATGAACATGATTAATAATAATGAGATTTATCATAAGATGATAAATGACACGTAATGAAATGAAGATGAAATGATAATGATAAATGATAATGAGATGTATGATAAGATTATAAATAATATGTGATGAAATGTTGATGAAATGAAATAGATTATGAAATGATGACACAAAGATAAATTATGAAAATAAAATGGTAATGAAGATGATAAATGGTATGCAACTGTGTAGAATGAAAATGAAATGGATATAAAAATGAGAAGATGTTAACGAGATGAAGACGATAGATAATATGAAAATGAAAGTGATATGAAATACCTAATGGATAAATGAATGATATGAAATGATAAAGGATCTAAATGATATGCAATAAAATGAAGATGATATAAAATGAGAATGATCAATGGAATGCAATGAAATTATATGATTATGAAAAAAATGATAAATGACATGATAATGCAGAATAATGGATAAATAAATGATAAATTATATGATATGTACAGGAAATGATAATGGTAAATGAAATGATGATAAAGATGAAAGATGATAATGAAACAAATTTCTAAATGTCCTCTACAAATAGTCTAAAGGAACATGACAACCGTTGATGTTTTTGTTTAGCCTTTCAAAACTCTGATGCAAATCCAGTATGCAGATATATATAATGATCTAAATGAAATGAAACGAAACGAAACCAACCATTTTTTGAGCCCTTTGTTAGCTTTCTTGAATCATCAAAGAGTGTTTTAAAATGTTGGAAGTATGTACAAGCATCAAAGGAAAAATTAGCACCAATGATGACCTGAGTACAACTTTCTTGATTTTTGATATAGCAAGTGAACACAAGCATCAAGGTATAATTGAACCAAGATGACTTGAGAATTTCTTGCATAAACAAACAAAGATTAACCACTTTCTGATGCAAACTTGGAACTATCATTAATGATACGCTTTGGAAATCATGTCTCACGACATATTTACACCAGATTGATAGTCAATATCAAGACAACAGACAAAGAAAAATCATTCTCTTTCCTCACCACTCTAGTTTAGTACATCATCGAGTGTGCTCTAGAGGGATGATATCAAAAATAAAACAACCATTTTTCAAAATATAATATTGTTATTCCAAACATTATTCAAATTTTAGATCATCCAGATATGAGTCATGATATGAAATTTGCTAAAAACTGTGATATGGATCAATGATTGGATAGTTGTTCATAGGTTTTGATTGTTTGTTTGTTTGATTGTATTTTATGTCATTGTCAAGATGTTTCGGTAGAACCTGAAATTTGGTTGCCCCTAGTATGTCAACGTTTGGCCCTAGTATTGGTACAACTTGCTAAAATGAATATGTACAATGATCAAGCCATGGTAAGACATTATCGCTCTAGGAAAATGATGGCATTATGATGCTAATATGACCCTAGGATGATGCATGAAATGAAGGTTGAGAAGCTTAGTGCATAACATGAATTAATAGATGGAAAGGTACAAATAGCGTCTGTTTGCAAAATTTTCACTATTTGTTTTTATTGCATTTTTTTTATTTCCAAATTTTTTATTTTTTTTAGGACTTTTTATGTTGTTTTTGTTATTTTTTCAGGACTTTTCTGCTGTTTTTATTATTTTTTTATGACTTTTTATGGATGATGATAATTGATTCAGACATAATACTTCTTTAGGTGCATGTTGTTGATGGGTTCATCAAACAAGTCCCCTTCTAATGTTGATAGTTTGTATGCTCCTGAGCCATATACTGCTATGACCATGTACGGACCCAACCAATTTGGTTCAAACTTTCCTTTCTTCTCCCTATCTTGCTGATTTCGTGGGTTTTCCTTCAAAACAAGATCACCAACCTAAAAGGTACGTGGCTTGACTATGTGATTATAGCTTCAAGACATCATCTGTTGATATGCTTTCAAATGATCAGCTACTTGTTGTCTCTTCTCATCAAGGAGTTCCAGTTCTTGTAGTTGGGAAAATATGTATTCATCATCTATTGTGATACCCTTCAATGATACCCTGAGTGATGGAATCTCAACCTCTAGAGGTAATATGGCTTATGCTCCATAGAAAAGAGCATATGGTGTTGCTCCTGTTGGCATTCAAATGCTAGTTCTGTAGACCCATAATGCAGGATTGAGTTGAACATGCCAATCTTTCCCTGCATCATTCATAGTATTCTTCAAAATTTTCAATAGTCTTGTTTGAGGCATCTACTTGGCCATTCCCTTGTGGATAGTAAGGTGTTGAATATCTATGTTGAATATGAAATTTCTCACAAAGTTCATCAACATCCTGATTCTTGAACAGTCATCCATTATTTGTGATGATGGAGTTGGGAATTCCATACCGACAAATAATATAGTTGAGTATGAACGATGCGATTTGTTTGTCGGTAACCTTAGTGAGAGGTACTACCTCAATCCACTTGGTAAAGTACTATGTTGCTGTGATGATGAACTTGTGTTTATTCGATGATGAAGGATGAATCTTGCCAACTAGATCTAACCCCCATTGAGAGAATGGTGAGGTTGGCATGAATGGTTGAAGTTCTTGTGCAGGAGCATGAATGAGATTCCCATGAATTTGACATTTTGAGCACTTCTTCACAAAAGTGAACGATTCTCTTTCCATTGTAGGCCAGTAGTACCCCATTCTAATCAATTTCTTAGATAAGGTCAGTCCACTTGAATGAGTACCACAAATGCCAGCATGAACTTCTTGTAAAGCCTTGTCAGATTCGTCACATTCAAGAAATCAAAGTAAAGCACCATCAAGACCATGATGATAAAGGGTTTCAGCGATAAGAGTATAGCGAGAGGATTGGTAGATAAAGTTGCACTTTTGGTTATGGGATAATTCAAGTGGTAATATGTCATCTTTTAAGTAGGCATAAATCTTACCATACCAAGGTGAATCGGATCCTACTAAATGGAAAATGATTTGGCTTTCAATTGTGTCATAGGTAGGTGTAAATGATTGTTCCACCATAAATTCATAGTGAGCCTAATTTTCTGGGAGTTGTAGCAATGATGCAATTGTGGCCATGGTATCAGCTGCTTTGTTATCAAGTCTTGGAATCTATATGAACTTGATATACATGAAGTACTTCTTGAAATCATCAACCATCTTCTTATATGGCAACAGTTTGTCATCTTTGGTATGATAATCATCATTGATCTGATTAATGACTAACTATGAGTCACCATAGACTTGTAGCTCTGTGATCCTCCATTCCAATGCTATCTTGAGTCCAATGATTAAAGCTTCATATTCAGCTATGTTGTTAGTGCATGGAAACATTAGTCTATATGACCGAGGAATGGTATGTCCTTGAGGGGTGACAAAGAGTATGCCTGCCCCCGATCCATGTTGAGTAAAAGAACCATCAAAGTATAATGAACATGGTTGTTTTGATTATACAGTGAAGACATCAGCATCTAGAAATTCAATGTGCATGGGATACTCTGCTTGTAGTGGTGCTTCAGCTAGTTGATCAGCGACAACTTGTCCTTTGATTGCTTTGTGATCGACATAATGGATGTCAAAATCACTTACGATCATAACCCATTTTGCTAACCTTCATGTTAATGTAGCTTTGCTCAATAGATACTTAAGTGGACCAATCTTTGCAACAAGATTGATTGTATGAGTTAACATGTAGTGCCAAAATTTCTATGAGGCAAAGACTATTGATAGACAAGCCTTCTCGATGAAAATGTAGTTGAGTTCATGACTTGTTAGCATTCAACTGATGTAATAAATTGCACGTTCCTTTCATGTAGAGTTCTCTTGTGCTAATAATGCCCCCAAAGATGTCTCTATTGCAGCAATATATAAGATTAGTGATTTTTCTGGATTTGGTGGTATCAGAACCGATGGGTTCATTAGGTACTACTTGATCTGTTGAAAGTCCATTTCACACTTGTCATCGAATTTGAAAGGAACATTCTTATGTAATATATGTGTGAAAGGTAAACCTTTATCTGCTGGTTGTGCGATGAATCTTCGTGTAGATTGAAGTCATCCCTATAATGACCTCAACTAACTAATATTCCTTGATGGAGGCATTTCCATGATTGCTTGTACCTTGGCAGGATCTACTTCAATCCCTTTTGCTGATACTATGTATCCTAAGAGCTTTCCAGATGTGACCCCAAAAACACATTTCTTGGGGTTAAGGAAAACTTTGAACTTTTCCAACTATGCAAATATTTTGGATAGCACTTCAAGATGTCCTTCTCTTGTGTATGATTTTTCCAATATATCATCTACATAATCTTCCATGAATGTGTGCATCATGTCAAGAAAAATTGTAGTCATAGCTCTTTGATATGTAGCCCCAGTGTTCTTTAGACCAAAAGGCATGATATTCCAACAATAACTCCCCCATGGACATGTGAAAGTTTTTTTGTCTTGGTCTTTAGGTGTAATCTTGATTTGGTTGTAACAAGAAAAACCATCCATTAGTGAATGCATGGCATGGCCAATTGTCAGATTAACTATAGTATCAATGTTTGGAAGTGGGAAGTCATCCTCAGGACATGCTTTATTAAGATCTCTGAAATTTGTGCACACTCTGATACTTCCATCGAGCTTGAATACAGGAACAATGTATAGGAGATCCATTATGCATAGTCAATTGATCTTATAAATCCCAAATCAAGGATTTTTCTGAGCTCTTCTTTAACCAGTAGTGCAACATGAGGATGCATCTTTCTGAGTTTTTGTTTCATAGGATTAACTCCTAGTTTGATGGACAAGTGATACATTATGAGATTGGGATCAAGACCTGGCATGCTTGCATAAGACCAGGAAAAGTTGACTTGATTTTCTCTTAGAAATTTCATGAACTCACACACTTTTTTATGTCATTGACACAACTAACTCTAGAATTCTTAGTTTTTTTGTAGTTTCAAGATTAACCTCTTTTGTAGGCTCAATCAAGATAAGTGATCGCTCATGATAGTGCTCCGGGAGAGTGTCAAGCATCCCATCATCTAGTTCCTTAAAAAGGTTTTCACCATCTGATATGCTCTTTGTTTTATCTTTTGTTTGATCTAACACTGCCAGATTCTGGTTTTCACCAAATTAGATCTTTCTTTTTTTTTTTTTTGGAACTAGGAGACTTGACACTCTCCTGATTAAAGATTCTATGCCAAAAATCGCTAGTGGAACAATCATTTGTGTCATATGTGGAAAGGAAGTTCACGATAGATTCATCGCTTGGAAACATAGGTATATCGATAGGTCCTAGTCAATGAGATCGAGATGGATTAGAGATAGCGGGTCATTAGGATGCATGAAATCGACTATGGTTATGGTCATAACAAAGTTTTCTATAGGATCTGAGGTATGGGGAAGATCAATGATGATACTATTCTCGCGATAGTCTTGTTCGATTAAATTTGACTCAATATCACTAGAATCATAGTTACCATGTAGTTCAGATCCTTGCAGTTGGGACCCTGACCCTTCACCTTCGATTAGAGTTGAGGCGTACTTGTGTACCACATGAACCTTTTGTATTTCTAGAACTCATCATTGTAGATGGTGTCCCATTCGTGTTCACCAGAGTTTGTGTCAGAGTTATTATCCACAAAATTTTGAATTGTTGTTAAACATGCTTCTCTTGTATCATAACCTTCTTGCAATGTGAGGACAATATAATGCAACTGCTTGGATGCTCTTTATTTTGAGTTAGTATCATAGCCTAGTCATGTTTTATCTTTTGCGGCAAGTCTTGGAAGGTGAATAGGCTCAACTATTCCTTTTCTTGCCCCAATAGGACCATTACCATCATAGCCCATCTTTTGCATGATTTAATACCCTTTACCATATTGGTCAGTTCGTATTTTGACATTGAGGACTATTTCGTCTTCATCTTTATAGAGCCAATTTAGAACTTCTCTATCCTCAGGATCTTCCATAGGGAATTTGTATTTGATAAATCGTCCATTAAATTTTGTACTTGGCTCTGTTGGTGGTTGCATTGATGTTGATGCTATAGATATTTGATGTTGTGTGATAGAATATTACAGTCTATGTGACCAAGGTGATGTAGGTAGATTAGCAAGACAGAGAGAGTACTCCCCAACTCCATTTTCCTTGAATCATAGTTGCTTTTCAAATATTTTGGTTAACTGACTGATTTGTGTATCAATTTTGGGAGAAGTACTAATAGGAGCTTCTCGATTGTTGGGAACCAAAGTATCTTGACTAGCTTTGATGTTGGCACAAGTCTGATTGTTTGAATTATCAGTTGGTATTGTGATCTCATGTCCATCATAAGGAAACTTAATACATTGATGATATGTGGATGAGATAGATTGCATTTCGTGGATCCATGGACGACCCAACACGATGTTATATGCAAGATCACAGTCTAACACTTGATAGAAAGTATTCTTGATAACAGGTCCCACTCTGATCGACAACATAATTAAACCCTTAGATGCTCTTTCCTCATCATCATAGGATTTAATAGTAATCTTTCTTCTGGGATCAATGGAGTCCTCAGAAAATCCTAAAGCCTAAACTAACTTCATGGTACATATGTTCAAACTAGCACCTCCATCTATTAGGACGCATCTGACACGAAACTTGTGGATCATGACTTCTAAGTATAATGATGAATTATGAGGATGAGTCATGGAAACGACATCTTTCTCAGAGAATGAGAGGAATACAGGTGAGGACAAGTGTCCCACCATGGCTTGAAATTGGTCCACATCTAGATTAGTGGATACAGTTTTTTCAACGAGGGCCTTTTCTAGAATTTCCTTGTGTGCTGGGGAAATCTTCAGGAGGTCTAAGATAGAAATCTAAGCAGGAGTTTTTCCAAGTTGATTGACTAAGTCATATTGATGTTGAGGCTGGGGCATAGTGGATTTTCAAGAAGCATCCTTTAAGACAACTTTAGCTTGTTCCCTTGTCGTTGCGTTGACTTGTCTATATTCCATATTTTCCTTAACTTTTATAACATTGACCTACTTGTCGTCAGTGATATGGTTGATTATATTATCGTTGATATGATTCACACTTTTTCTAGAAGACTCAACCTTTTGATAGTTGGGAAAAGGGTTGCAAAATGCTTGGCGGTCTTTGTTTGATTGTTGGTGTCCTTCTATTGTGATGGTGCCATTTTTTATTAAGTCTTGGATGACATTTTTTAGGGCTTGACAATTATTTGTGCGATGGGCCTTACACTGATGATAATCAAAATAGTATGCATCATTCCATGATGGAGGCTTCAAACTAGGTTTGAAGTTGTGTTGAGGTGGTAAAGTAAGGAAATTTTTAGCCATCAACTCTTTGAATGCAGATTCTAAAGATTGACCTAGTGGAGTAAAAGTTTTTCTACTAGAGAAGAATGAAGATCGTTGCGGATTTGTGTTTAAGGCATTTCCTAAGGAATTTTTGTTATTATTATTTCCACTGTAACCTTGATTTTTGTCATTCCCTTGATTGGGAGTAAAATTTTGATTCACGTTCCTCGGAGGAGGAGGATTGTTTCCTTCATTTGTGACCGAGTTGACATTGTTATAGTTATTGTTGAGAGGATCACTTGGATTACTAAGAATAAATGGCTTAGTCGAGACATGATTTGCATCTACAACACCATCATTCACCATGTTTTTGGTGCGAGTCCAAAACTTAGATTTGTCGTTGTGGTAATTTGAAGAGCTAGGATTGTCCTTATCAATTTTTATTATCCCTTTTTAGATTAAGGCACCTTCAATGGTGATGGAATTTTCAATCAACTTCTAAAAAGAGGGAGGAGAATGAAGATTAAGGCGATAACTCATCTCTTGATCTAAGTTGTTTATGAAAGTGGTGATCTTTTCTTCTTCAGGAACATGACGCGGGTATCTAGCAAACAATCTTCATCTGTGAAGAAATGTAATGAATGATTCACTAGGTTTTTGATTAGCCTTACAGAGATCAACCATGGTTATTTGATGTATGTTGTAGGAATATTGTGATATCAATTTGTTAATCAAATCCTCAAATTTCTTGACAGGCGGTGTGATTTTCGATAGCCATTCCATAGATTGGTCTCCAAGACTCCTAGGAAACAAACGCATCAAGTATGTGTCCTCATGAGAAAACTCTAAAGTCATATTTCAGAAGTTCCTAATATGATCAATTGGATCCGATTTCCCATTATAATGATCAAACTTTGGAATTTCACAATGTTTGGGAAATGACATCATGTTGAGACGTCGGTCAAAAGCATAAGGACATATGTCATCCAGAGCATATTTCTTCATTGTGGTTCCCCCTTGCATGTCTTTAATTTTTCCTTGAAGTGCCTTAATTTGTTGAGATAAGGCACTAAGACAAACAAGGGTGTTTCATCAAGACTTCTCTTTAAGTTCTTAGTATCAAAATCATGAGGAAATTTAGCTCCTTTGTTAGCCAAAAATAGGAAATATTTCTCTTTGTTGCACTCTAAAATTATTTTCTAAGGCTTTATGAAATTTGGGATGTTGCTCAGCCTCTCTAAGGTGGCATTCTTCATCTCGTTCATCATCACTATCTACAAGAGCTTTTCTCATGTCTTTATTGAAGGGGAACACATTTTTTTTCTCTTTTATCCATGTTGGTGTTGAAAAGGGGATTATGACTCACACTATAAAGGGGATTACTACTCCCACCTTCTTCCTGAGTTTTTCGATTACGATCTTCTTGTTGAATATCTTGTTTCAGCTTATTGTATTGAGATCTTGTAAAAATAGGCATCTGATTTCAAAATGTTCTTCTAAACTTAGATCACAGTTTGATAAGTGTGAAAATAATGATGTTTTGATCCGATAAGATGAAAATATTATTATATGATCAAAGATATTCCTAGTTCTTAATTGCGGCTTCCAATGATGAAGGATATCAGAATCCTATTAGGGAAGTTGAATCAAAAAGTTAGGAATTTGTTTGAAAGGTGCACTTTTAAGATTTGATCCTTGTTTTTGAAGAACGATAAGTCTATCAAATAACCTAGTCAAGATTACTGAAGGATTTGGCTGGGATGTGTTGGATATTCAGTGGAAGGTTGTGGTAGATAATAAAAGTTGAGAAGTTGATTGTGATTGTGTCGTTGTGATAGAGATCTTATCTGGAAATAGGCTCGGGAATATAAAGTCTCTACAACATACTCATTAGTAAATCCCCTAGAAAAATCTTGGTACCTATGGAGAAACTCACAGTAATGGAGCAAGACGTTTTGACTTTTATACAAAAAATTTCTATGTTGCAAGGTTTTCTTGTAAGCTAAATGTTTCATAGGTTTCTTGATTCTATTGGAAATTGATTTGCTAAAAAATTTGGTTGATTTCCACTCTCTAAGCATGAGAGAAATGCCAAAATGCTACTGGACCAAGGATGTTACAAACTTAGATCTGTCAAAAGTAACAATTCTGGAAAGTGATAGATGTGCTACTCTGTGCCCCATATGCGCTGAAGAAACATGCATATGCACTAAAGAAATAGTCAAATGTGCTACAACAGACCTCATATGTGCTACTCTGTGTCCTATATGCAATAAAACAATTTTCTGATGCTATTTTCTGAACAGTTTTGAACAGTTTCAGCTGAATTTTTGCATGCTCATTTTGGATGATCTTTTATCTGAATTAATATGATTGAAGACACTGCAAAATTTTTGAAAATAGTTTTCTTTAAGACCTCTACTAAACATCAAGTGTATGCTCAATTTTTTTTTCAAAAAGTGCTTTCACAGGTTTTTCACATAACAGACATTTAGACAGACTCACTCTTATTACTCAAGTAGGTCATCATAATAACCACAACCCACATCTTAGAATTGTGTCGACTCACATAGCCGTGTCACCCCCGAAGGGGCACCCATGTTTTTTTCTTTTCCAAGCACATACTTGGAGTGATGGAAGTGGATACCAGAACCCCTAAGCAAATGGTCCTTGGCAGTTATATGGTGAGTGTCTTGGGGGTAGATTCTTCCCTCCCCTTGCACTGTGATTATTAGGATGTTTAGAAAGTAACATGGTTGGCTACTACACTAGGTTCATAGTAAGGGTTTCTATTTGGTGCGGAAATAATAAAATCCCTCAGGAGACCTCCCAACCTTTAGAACAAAGGCTTTGGGGATGGTTATCTTGGACACTATCAACAAAAGTGGGTTTCCCCAGATTTTCTTTAAATTTTATAGTGGGGTGGAATAACTTGGCTTTGGTTTGAACCCACTTGGTTTGTTCCTCTTGGGTGAGTAATTTTTCCCACAAGAGCAAGCCCTCTAAAAGGATTTAATAAAGCATTAAAATTGCAAAAAATTGAAAAGGCAAGTCTAGTATTCTAATCACCCAATTAAGGGGAGAGCATAGACCTATTGCCATAGACAAAGCAGACAGTGTTTCTCTTTAGAGCCCTGTTGATGGTGTTTTTTGCACAACAACTCAGACAGAATGTAATATCCTATCTCTCTTGAAAGGTAAATCTCTATTAGCAAGCCTCAAGAGATAACCCCAAGGTCTCTAATGTCAGGTCTTGACAATGCATAGACAACTCAGTGATAAAATGTGAGAATGTTGGTAATCACAATGGGACCTTACTACAAGCAAAATACTGAATCAATTTTATTGGATCTAACAATCTGATGATACTTTAATCCTAGATTTAACCCAATAATCAAAGAAATGGAAAAAGATAAGAGTTCCAAAGAGATTTCTAAATCTAATACTACTCCTAAGATAAACAATGCAAATGACAAACACTGAAATGGACCAATCCTTCAAAACTAATCTCTACTTGACCCAGATAAATTTGCAATCTTACATAAAATAGTGCAATCTTCTGAGGTGTTAATATTTTCAAATCGTGAACATTCATTCAACAACCCTATTGCAGTTGAAATGAACAAATCCTCACAATCGAACTAAGCACACTGAATATGGAGTCCAGGATAACTTTGCAAAGCAACTAACAATCAGTTGGTTCCGAAAAGTATGAACTGAAGGATTGCTGCAACATTCAAATATCGAATCCCAAACATTATTGAATCAAATATAATCTAAATATTAGCTTCCTCAAAGCAATTTTAAAGATGGAATAACAAGAACCATGCAAGACAAGAGGATACAAGTATGGCACCAAATCACAATGTCATTACTTGCATTCGAATTATCCACTGTAGCAACAATTCCAATTTTCTGTTACAATATTTGCTTGAGAACAACTACTTGCTAACTTGCTGTACTCATGTCTAACTATTCTGCCCTATTCTACTTCTATCTTCTATATCTTTTCTCTATTTCTAACTATCTAACCCCTTACAAATGAGGCAAAATGCCAAATATATAGAATCCCCCCAGGAAACCCATCGACCAAGCAAGAGCCTACAACATTAATGGCACAACAACTCAGTCAAGAGAGCCCACGGTCAGTCAAATAAGCATTAAATGCATGTTCCATCCAAGTCAGCCTGGGATCCATAATGTAGTTTGGACCAATGCGTGGGAAGATAATAGGGAAGCATAAATTGCGCTGCAGCCTATCATTAACTCCCTTCCCTATTATCCCTATTCTGATCTGGCTCTTCATGTACTTTCAAGAACGCCCCATCCAAGTCAGCTACTAGTGGTAGGGGCAGAACCCTAAGTCGATTCTCAATGGATGCAATCTCTGCTCTTGACCGTTTGACTGACTTATCCCAATCCACCTTATACGTTAGGTATTTATCAATAACTGCAAGGTAGGTGGCTACATCATCCAATGGTGCTCAAAAATAGAACCATCATCAAGTGGCACGTAAACATCCTACCACCAATTTCTCAACTATTCCAAGTTCAAGTACTTGGGCATGATCTTCCTTCTTCCTATCATAATTTCAAAGAAGGCAGTGGAGCCATTAAATACACCATGCAGGGTATCATCAATCTACCTTCTTTGCTTAAAAATCTTCTTCAGCACCTTCTGCCTGATCTACAATTCCTTATACCACTCCCATGGTTTAGCAACTCTAGACAAAGGAAGTATCCCATCACTGACCAACCTATCCCGGGTGTACTCCATTATAGTTCTGGTTTTCTGCAGAAGGAGATCTTTATCTTCTTTATCCTATTCCAACACCGCCTTCAACCAATCAGTTGCCATGATAGCATCCTTTCTAGTTGACAAAATCTCCTTGATAGCTTCATCACCCTTCATTTGCACCCCTCTCAACCAATTCGTAGTGGCAAGGGTGGAAGCCTTCATCTTTTCTAGGTCAGTTATGGTCTCTTGAGGTAGAGGATTCATATTAGAGATCGAAGGGTTAATGGTCTACAGGGGCTTAATTAATTCCTCCAGGCATTTCTTGAGATTTTCATTTTCTTTCTTCAACTCATGCTTGGTCTTTATTTCCTTTCTCAGCCTACCCACGATGACCGCACTAGAACCCTCTAATCTTCAATGTCCTACTCGACTGATGTAGGTCCTAGATTGAAAGTTTGAATATTGTAATCCTTTCCAACCACATTATCTTTGTTTTTATCTGGAGTAGGGGTGGCAATGTGAACAACTCTATCATGAGCTTCATCTCTTTCAATCCACAAGATCACCCTAGCCTTTTCTTACCTTTATCTTTTCCAATTTTGGTTAGTAGTGCATCCCGATTTGGTGGACTATCTTCCACAACAACTTGCTTTCTCTTTATTTCTTTGTCCAGCCAACCAGGGACAGTGGATTCCAATTGCACCTCATTTTGTTTCTCCTCCTGCTGATCTTTAGGTGCTTCCTCACCCAGATTCTATTTATCAGTAGTCTCATATGTCTTACTTTCCTCTTCCTCAACATGTTCATCCTCTCGTTCAGGCAAGGGAAACTTCACTGTTTCCTCTTGTATTGGAGGGACTTCCTTAGTTCTGACAGGGGAATCTACATATGCAACTGTAGGGGATTGCATTATCTTTTCAATTTCTGCCTCTGCGCTATGGATATCACCTTCATGAAATTCCTCCCCCTTAATATCCGAATGATCCTCAACATCCTCTAACTCACTAGGCCTGCCTTGAGCTCCATGAGTGGAAGGCATATCATCATGTTGTTCCTCATGAGAAACCTCCAGAGGGAGATCTGTATCAGGCACATTGTCCCTGGGAGAAGGAGTCCTAGACCTCCTTGTATACACCTTGGCCTTCTCCTCCGAACTTTCAACATTTATCACAGGTGGGGAAACTTCTTCCTCCCCAACCTTGTAGCTTTCCTTCTTTGACAATTTTATGATTCTTCTCCTTTTGGGCACCGACACATCAACCTCAGGACCTTGATGTTCAGTCCCTGTCTACTCAGATTTCCTGGTCCTTGTCCTCTGCTTAGCCTTTGGTTTTCTCTCTTTTTTTTCTACTTCCTGGACCTCTGTTTCTTGGACACCTTTAATTTTGATTTTGAATGGAGAATCCAACTTAGTCTTGCCCTTAGTATCCTACTCGGTAGATTCCTCAGAGGGGGAGTGGGGATCCAAATCTCCCATTAGAGCATAGGTGCACTACACACCATTATTTTCTAGCTCCCATAGCTTATGCTTTAGCCACATCCTAGTGAATTTGAGAATTGGATCCACTAGTTGTTTCAATTCTATCTATTCCTCCTCTAACCAATCCACATCACCAATTGGCATGTCCTTTATGGCCTCATAGGCATGATCCTGGATCAATTTTCCATCATCTTCTAATTGATCAGGAACTTCCTTTACATTGTACAACTGAACTGACTCAATTGGAAGTTGGGAGAACTTCTTCTTTCTGACCTCAAATTCATCACTACAGTTGGCCCAGTAGTCCTCCAAATTCACCTTATGGCAATACTCTTTACTGGCCTTCTTCTGAGCTTCTCCTGTAATATCAAACCTTGATCTCCTAGAATGAAAAGACAAACCAAGGGCACTCAATTCTTCCTCTAAAGCCTAGGAAGAACCAATGGATGGAAAAACCTCTCTAGTGCCAATCCTCAGGGGAAAATCTCCACCAAATCCTATCTTGTGTTCGTCCTTCTTGACGATAGCATCAAATTCACAAATCTGCCTAGTTACTTCCAACAAGATAATGTGATCAGTGGGATACCTTGGAAGTCTGTATGGGGGCCTTTGGCAGCCATCAATATGAATATAGGAGAAAGTTGGGAACTGGATAAACCATGCCCGATATTTCTTGATGAGTTCCTTAGCCTGGTCTGAAATGCTGACATGCTCTACTTCCTGAAGCATTCTGGTGATATACATGGTGAATGCATCATTTTCCCTCATATAGTATGAACTTCCTAAATACAACTGAGGGAAAACTTCATAGATGATATCTTATCTAAAAATTCCCTTTGTATCCAATCCTTTGTAGGGATGGAATCTTTCAAGTGCATAGACCAAATAGGAAGTCATTGTGAAGGTCCTTGTTTGCAACACATTGGTCAACTGCTTGTGAATTACTTGGCTAATGACCCCTTCCCAATGGTAGTTAATTTCCTCTTGTTCCATCCTTACAATCGCATGGCACATCCAATTCTCAAATGTACCAGCACTCTTCAATCCAACCACCCTGCTAAGAAACGTGATGGCATCATAGTACTCCTTCAATTTTGCTTGGAACAAGCAACTTGGAATAGTGAGACTTGGGCTTCTCCAACCAAGAATTGATAAGCTACTATGACTTCACAGTTTGATCATCATAGAACTCCTGAGTTGCCTCAATGGTGAATCCCACCACATGAGACC
>VDFB02146165.1:0-29151 GCA_007258455.2 Sequoia sempervirens | reverse complement strand
ATATTGTATATTCTCAAGTAGATATATTAAAATAAACTATAAAATATTTATTACATTTTATAAATCATATATTATAAAGTGTATAAATTTTTTAAAATCATATATAAACCAAATCAGATATCCGTTTTGAAACGGATATCCGATTTAGTTTATATATGATTTTTAAAAAAATATACACTTTATAATATATGATTTATAAAATGCAAAAAAAAACGGATATCCGATTTGAAACGGATATCCGATTTCAAACAGATATCTGATATTTTTGACACATAATTTATTGCCTAGGGATTAGCCTCGGGTTTGCTTTGGTATTTGGTTTGGACATGCCAATCCTAAGAAGTCAATGCAAAAAACATGTTTGACAACTTACCTTATTTTTCTAGACTTCGTCCATGTGGCTGACGACTTTATTTTTAGCCAAAATTGATGAAAAGAAAAGGGTTTGTAGAAGAGAATCTCAGCTTTCCACCAATATAAATTATTCTTTACTTTGAATTTAATAAATAATTATTATTTATTTTCTATTAGAATTACGACTAAAGTCCTGATTGATAGGCTGATTGAAAAACATCTATAACTTTCAAACGGTATCATATTTTTTGAATCCAAGATATGTGTCACATTCTATGTTTTGCATAATATAGGATTAAAAAAAAAAAAATTGAATTTTATGAGGTTTTAACCAAGTTAAGGTGGTCAGACATACGAGTTTTTATATTTTTTAAAAGTTGTAATAAAAAATTCATAATTAATTATTTACTTGGAAAAAAATTAAAAAAAAATATGCGTCACATTCAGACATGAGTCCTCTACTTATATCTAAAATATCATAAAAAAATATTATCATTTTATTATGGTTAGGGTGGTCAGACAGACACCTACTTCTTATTTTTTTCCTGAAATTTAAGTAATACTGCATTGAAATTTCAAATTTTCACCAAATAGATTTTATTTTTAAAAAACTTAACCTAGTAGTTTAGAAACTACATTCAATTTCCCACAGATTCTATTCTTGCATGTTTTTGAAATAATATAGATAACTTATTCAAATTTTTACGTCAAGTTGCCTAACTTTGATTTTTCTGAATTTTCATTGCCACTTAAGGGCCTGTTTGGCATACCATGATCCTGCACATACCCTGTAAGAGAAAATATCGGATCATGAGCACAAAAATCAATGCGGACATGCCAAAAAGATAGAGAAAAAACTAGAAAAATCCAAAAGCATCATGAAGCATTAGAGAAGCATCCACAACAATTGAACTTACTGAATTCACAGAATCTTCAATTAGGAACACTAATTGAAGTGACAAAAAATTATTAGAATGAAAATACCATAACTCGGTCAACTCTTCATGCGGATCTCTAAAAATCAACATGGATAAACTAGACATACTCAATAAGAAACCCTTTAGTCCACAACCTCAGAACAATAATGTACTGAACACACCGACAGAAAAAACTTCACTTCACCACTGACAACCTATAACACTTCTTATTACAATTTTCTCAATATCCTCGATATATACAACTTCTAATGCAACAATGCTAATAGTGTTGAAATCAATGACAACCACATATCAAAAACACAACCACAACATCCAACAACTCTTTGAAAAATCTGCAACCTAAATCTACAAATCACATGTAAAGAGAGAAATTATTGTGGGGTTAGTGAATAGGGGTTTGCCTTGGTCAAACTTTATGTTGGTAATTAAACCATTTAATTGTAATGAAATATGGAAAGATAATGATGAATGAACATAAGGAAATGATACAACTCACCAAACCCTTGAACTAGAATGCTAAAAATGTGAAAGTAATGGCTCCAATGGATGTAGACTTGAAAATGCTTAAAATGCTTAGAATGCTTGATAGATTGATTGGGGGTGAAATGAGTAGAAAAACCTTATATTTATACTTATTTATGAAATAATTATTGAAAATACATCACCACAAGACAACCTTAGATATTAGTAAATAAATACCTGCCAGAAATTTGAATGAACTTTGAATTTTGAGCCAAAGGGGACTCATTCAACACTCTGGGTGAATGTGTCCCACCTTAGGAATTTAAAGTGGGTTTCAGGATTTAAATGTTTTAAATGATGTTTATCAGGTTTATTCTAAAAAACACTCATAAGTAAGGCCTATAGATTCAAAATGGGGCCAATTAAAGCACAGGGAAGCCCAATTATTAATGATAAGGCTAGAAAAGTGTGAAAGGTTTTTACAACACTTCATAACACTTTGAAATAAGGCTTGGTAAATGATTAAAAAAGAGGTTATTTAGGTGAAATACATTAATAAGACCCTAGAAAAGTGTGAAAGTGTGTTACAACACTTCACAACACTTTTGCAAGGGTCCATTAAAATCCTTATTAGTTCACAAGGGCCCAAGACCTAATGTGAATGTGTTAACCACATTACAACATTAAATCAAGGTAAAACTAAGCCAAAATCCACAAGAAGGACCCAAATGAGAGTGAAAATGTCCAAAGATCCATTTTTCTAAGCTACATTAAGCCCCCACTTTAGTGAGAGAAGGAACTTGCTTAAAACTCACACTAAAGTAGACAAACATGCACATCAAGAGGGATCCAAATGCACCCATGATACAAAAATGAGACAACAATGATCAAGAGGGGTGATCAAGCCCCTAGGTTCAAGATTTCATAGCAAACTAAACATAAGCATAAAATGAACACACATGAAAAGGTGAATCATACACTACCAAAGATGAAAAAGGTGAAAAGAAAAGAAAAGAAAGAAAAGAGAAAATTGGATTAAGCTTTGATCTTGTCCATCCCAATATGGATTAGATCTAGCCTATTAGTTCAAAAAAAACATACTCACTTTGAGGTGACGAAACTCATGGCTTCCCACCAGGTGAGAAGTCCTAAAAGGGTGAGAAACATACACTCATGGTTGGTATGCACTCACACACATGCAAGTGGATATGAGGAAAGTCATGCCTCATATTCGGCTTCTCACTCAACCATACCAAAGTTATACCTCTTGATAACTTTAATAAGGAACCAGAAAATAAAATGAATTTTTAGGCTTCATGAGACAAGCAAAACTTTTTATGCTTGGAGCTCATGAACAAATGCGATGGATCCATAGGAATGCAAGTTGTGTTATGCAAGGTGGCCATATAAAAACAAACGAAAAATGAAACATGCAAAGAATGTTCAAAGGAGTCTTTCTTAGTTCATGTGAGGTCGTTAACTTAGGGAACATTGTGCCTAATGTCTTAAAGAGAGGATTGATCAAAGAATAGAAAAACCACAACTTATGGGATGTAGTCTAATTTGGTGGATATTTTCATTAAAAATTGAAGAATCTCTAATACTCAAAATTTAAGCACCATCAAAAAGAGCTCGATGTCCTGATTCCAGCACAACTTGAACGGGGTCAAACAGAGCTACGGAGCCCAAGTTATTGCAGTCAAAGTTTAGTCAACAACTGGTCAACTTAGAGCCCAAGGCAAGAAAAGTGGTCAAAATTTGATGTCACCAAAAGTGGCCAAAATTGATGTCAATGCAAAGAGCTTGGAAAGAGCTTTCCGACGGTGTTTGTTTTGCGCAAATCGGAACTCATATGTGCAAGATATGGAAGGTCAAAGCTCATGGTTGACTAGGTTGACTTGAAGGTACAATGATGACATCAGCATGATGCCATCACATGCTGACATGGATGAATCATGAGGTGACACATGGTGGCTTCCCGAAGTTACATGTGGCAGAAATTTGTTGGACATGGCTTTATTTAAAATATATATATAAAAAATAAATAAATTAATAATAGCCATGCCCTCCATTTTAATAATTAAATCACTTCCTTAAGAAAAAAACGTGGCCCTCCCTATAAAAGGGGATCACCATTATTTTTAAAAAAATCATGCTATTTTTTAGGCTACGTTTTTTTAGGGAAAACAAATTGATCCCTATTTTTAAGGGATATAAATAGCCGGTAACCAAATTCATCCCCTATTTTAAATGAGAATTTTAAACCAACATTGTATATTATATGGCTTTAAAATACAAGTGGCATTGGATGGTTTTGTGGAAATTTGGAAACGAAATACTCCTTAATTTAATAAATTCCCTCCAAGTTGTAAAACAATAATCCTTTTAAAAGGATTAGTTGTAACTTATGGAAACAGGAAAAGCTTGAATGTAATATGTGACAGGGCATAGAAACCATTTAATTGTTTTTTTTTAGGGGATTTGTTTTGATAAGGGGGATTTTTCAAAATATTTACTATGTAAGGGGGATTAAGTTGAAATTCCCAAATCAATTGGTTTTTCACCAATTTGGGAATATTTTATGTATAAAAGGGAAAAATGTAAGCTCTTAGAAGTTAAGTGGTGAAGTACTGAAATAGGTGATACAAAATGGGAATCTTGATCTTGGAGCCATTTTGTACGTTAGATTAGTGTTATGCTATCGAAGTGCTCGAAGAAATCCTCTTGGTGCAATTGTAATTATGTTTTTGGAGATTAATCAGATTGGTCTCACTCTATTGGAGCGGACTCGGAGGCCTAGTCACATTTGTGGCGAACTCCATTATCAGATCGTTTGCACTTTCTATCTTCATCTCTCTCAATTCTATTTTTCACCTTCAATTTTTAATGCATAATTTCAATAATGTATGCATGAATTGTATTTCTGCTTAATTCAGATGATAATATGTTAATTTTACTTATGTAATTTGGATTTCATAATTTGTAAACATTAAGCATTCTACAAGCAATTAGTCTAGATCCTAATCAGAGCAAGTGGTATCAGAGCTTTTGGTGACTATTATTGCAGTGGTTTTGAATGCTAAAAAGATCCAGGATTCAGAAGGGTGAAGGAAAGCTTGAGGAATTTAATCCTGAGATCGGGAAACGAAGAATTTTTTCGAAGATGTTTGTGTCTGGAATGGAGGTACCTGAAGAAATCAGTGAGTAGGAGTTTCGAAGAGCTTTCTGGCAGATGAGAGCTGTGTTGGATATGCTACTCAAAGAAAGGGAAGAATGCCTGAAACGTGAAGAAGATCATGGAGACAATAAAATCAAGAAGAAGCAACCAGGAGGTGGTGATGAACCCCCAAAATCTCCTCTATCTACTCCTCCTTCTTCTCCTCATTCTCCTTCTTCTTCTACACATTCTCTTTTTGGTAATCCTTTTAAGGGTGTAAATAAGCCTCAAATTAAACTGGATGTTAAATTTGAACTACCTAAGTATTGTGGTGAATTAGATGCTGAAAAACTAGATGATTGGATTTAGCAAGTAGAAGTTTATTGTAGAGTTCAAAACCTCTTTGATGATGCTTCTAGGATCTAGTTAGCCACTCTTCGGTTGGGAGGTACAACTCTTACCTGGTGGGAGAGTAGGACTAGAGCAAAAATTTCACAGCATGGTAGACTAAATTTATCTTGGTTAGAATTCATTAATGCTCTTAAAAAACAATTCTATCCCTTAGGTCACATGCAACAATTAATGATGAATTGGCAAGTGTTTAAACAAGGGAAAGGTTAAACTGTCCAAGAGTACACCCATGAATTTAGAAAGAAGACAGTTGCATTAAATGTACCTTTGAACAACCAAGATACTTTGTTAAAGTACATAGGAGGTCTTCATTCATATCTTAGACATTCCATTTTGGTATTGAACCCTTGTAATTTGGATGAAGTTTTTGTTCAAGCTACACACTTAGAGTCAAGGGGAAAGGGTTCTTTCATTGATAATGATAACTTTGTAAAGAAATATTCTAAGGTTGCAGAGACAGGGAAAGGAAAGAAGACAGCTACAGTCAAGAAGGATGACAAACTTTCTCACTCTCATTGTGACAAGAAGGGTCATGATGAAGATCATTGTTGAAAGCTGCATCCTGAATTGAAGCCTAAGTGGGCTCAACGATAGAATCAGAAATAGAAGGTTAAGGAGAAAGCCAAAAAAATTGTTATGGATCTTGGTTCCGATTCTGATGATGAAACTAAGATAACAACTATGGGTTTGAAAGGTAAATATCCTATTTCCATTGTTTCCTTTGATAGTTGTGCTTCTAATTTTGAAGTTAATGGTGTCTCTGAAGATAAGAAAAGGAATGAGCTATTTCATTTAAGGGTTGTTGCTAAGAACATTAAAATTGATGCACTCATAGATAGTGGTTCTCAAGTTAACTTAATTTTTGAAGATGTTGTAAGAAACTTGGGATTGAAAACTACATTGCATAAGAAACCTTATCCACTAGGTTGGATTTGCGAGAATGATAAATTGCAAGTAACAAGACAATGCACTTTAAAATTCGTAAACACTAGCAAGTTTGTGGATGAAGTACAGTTTCATGTGGTTCCACTAGATATATGTGGGATAGTTCTGGGTAGCCCTTATCTTTATGATTGGAAAGCTATTTTCTATAGGGAAAAGAATCATTATCATTTGTTTAAAGATGGCATACAGTATATTGTACATTCTCATAAGACTAAGACTGGTCGTTCTTTTACAAATACAGGGCAATTAAAGAGGGTGATTAATGCAAGTAAAGATTTAACTCTTGTGTCTATCAGCATAGGTGGTTCTAGACAGGAACTTGGAGTAGCTAACCAAGGTCAAATGTCACAGGATGCACCCACAGTACAACATGAGGGAATGATGATTGAAAGCATTGATGGATCCTTGGGTAAAAATGTTTCTCATGTGAAAGATTGATATGTTGTTGATTTGTTCTCTTTCATATCTGTATTATTGTTCAACTTGATGCTAGTCAATTTTTGTTGGTTAGTGGCTACGACAATTGATGTAAATGCTTATGGAAGTGATAAAATGATGTTTATGATCAACAATGTTGTTGCAGTCTTCATTGTGTTTGTGAGCAAGGTATATAGATGTATAGAGGATATATGACAAGTGGGGAGGCCAAGTCCTCACTTGATGTTTGAATAAATGCCACTTTTGGAGGTCCAAAATTTCTCCAGTGGGGAGGCTTGATCCGATGGATATTTTCACTAAAAATTGAAGAATCTCTAATACTCCAAATTTCAGCACCATCAAAAAGAGCTCGATGTCCTGATTCCCACACAACTTGAACGGAGTCAAATAGAGCTACAGAGCCCAAGTTATTGCCAGTCAAAGTTCAGTCAACAACTGGTCAACTCAAGGCCCAAGGCAAGAAAAGTGGTCAAAATTTGATGTCACCAAAAGTGGTCAAAATTGATGTCAACGTGAAGAGCTAGGCAAGAGCTTTCCGATGGTGTTTGTTTTGCGTAAATCAGAACTCGTATGTGCAAGATATGGAAGGTCAAAGCTCATGGTTGACTAGGTTGACTTGAAGGTACAATGATGATATCAGCATGATGTCATCATACTGACATGGATGAATCATGAGGTGACACTTGGTGGCTTCCCAAACTTACACGTGGTAGAAATTTGTTGGACATGGCTTTATTTAAAATATATATATAAATAATAAATAAATTAATAACAGCCATGCCTTCCATTTTAATAATTAAATCACTTCCTTAAGAAAAAAACGTGGCCCTCCCTATAAAAGGGGATCACCATTATTTTTTAAAAATTCATGCTATTTTTTAGGCTACGTTTTCTTAGGTAAAACAAATTGATCCCCTATTTTTAAGGGATGTAAATAGCCCGTAACCAAACTCATCCCCTCTTTTAAATGTGAATTTCAAACCAACATTGTATATTGTATGGCTTTAAAATACAAGTGACATTGGATGGTTTTGTGGAAATTTGGAAACGAAATACTCCTTAATTTAATAAATTCCCTCCAAGTTGTAAAACAATAATCGTTTTAAAAGGATTAGTTGTAACTTATGGAAACAGGAAAAGCCCGAATGTAATATGTGATAGGGCATAGAAACCATTTAATTGTTTTTTTTAGGGGATTTGTTTTGATAAGAGGGATTTTTCAAAATATTTACTATGTAAGGGGGATTAAGTTGAAATTCCCAAATCAATTGGTTTTTCACCAATTTGGGAATATTTTATGTATAAAAGGGGGAAATGTAAGCTCTTAGGAGTTAAGTGGTGAAGTATTGAAATAGGTGATACGAAATGGGAATCTTGATCTTGGAGCCATTTTTGTACGTCAGATTAGTGTTATGCTGTCGAAGTGCTAGAAGAAATGCTCTTGGTGCAATTGTAATTATGTTTTTGGAGATTAATCGGATCGGTCTCACTCTATTGGAGCGGACCCGGAAACGTAGTCACGTTTGTGGCGAACTTCGTTATCAGATCGTTTGCACTTTCTATCTTCTTCTCTCTCAATTCTATTTTTCACCTTCAGTTTTTAATGCATAATTTCAATAATGTATGCATGAATTGTATTTCCACTTAATTCACATGATAATGTGTTAATTTTGCTTATGTAATTTGGATTTCATAATTTTTAAACATTAAGCATTCTACAAGAAATTAGTCTAGATCCTAATCAAATCATAGTCCATCACATCAAGCCACTAAGAGGAATGTAGTATGCTAAGATAGATCATGCTCATGAAGGAAACTACACCCAATGTCATCCACAAAGTGACAAACACATCATATGAAGTAAGAAGGATACACTAAGAACCATGAAAAAGGAAAAAACGCAAAAGAATAATGCCAATGAATGCCCCCACTTTAAAGGAATTGCTACACACCATACTAAGAGAAATTACTTTAAAGTAGTAAATGAAAAATGAAAACAAAGAAGACTTGAAAGCCAACTTGGAAAGTCCCATACCAAGTCATATGCTTCCGTGTAAGGTTGTGTCATGTATTTAAAAGAAAAAGAAAGAAAGAAAGAGGGGTTTCCCCAAAAACACCAAACACATAAGGGATCTATGGATTTGGGGTTAGTATGTTCATTACTACAATTTTTTGTAAGGAGCTCGAAACTATCATCATCCCCCAAATACACAAAACTGGAAGAATGACACAAAGAGAGTGAAAACAAAGGAAAAAACTTTTGGGTCAATACGGAAGAGACATAGGGTGTCTTGACTCCTTTCGTCATCCTCAAAAGGAAAACAAAAGATAAATGAAAAAGAAAAAGAAAAAGAAAAAGAAAAAGAAAAAAAAAGGAAAAGGAAATTATTTTGGGTCAACATGAAGGAGACATAAATGTCTCAATTCCTTGCGTCATCCCCAAAAGGAAAAAACAAGAAAACAAAATAATTTTGGGTCAACATGAAGGAGACATGAATGTCTTGATTCCTTGCATCATCCCAAAGAGGAAAACACAATAAAAAGATAAATACTAAAAAAGGTGAAAGTGATGCATGATATAGAGAAGAATGAAGGTACAAATAGAGCAATGTCATAAAGAGAGAGAGAAAATCAAACAAAACATTACGGGGGGATCACATTACACACATGCAATCACACAAAATAAAATGAAAAGGAAAAGGAAATACAAAAGACCAATAGGGAAAATTTGCAAGTCAACCATCAAGCAAGTCATCTGCCTCCCAATCATGTTCATTATATTCTAAAGGCAAACAACTAGCTAAAAGGACAAGAGCAAGTGCCAAACAAGGAGAAGTATTAGGTTCATCACTCTGTATAGGAGATGTCTCAATTAAGCACATGCAAGAGGAAAATAATGTATTCAATTCATGATGCACCTCTTCGTCAATTTTAGTTATTTCCTCATCGTCATCCAAGTTAATCACAATAGGAGGATGAATGATAATATCCATTGTGTCACCAAAAAGTGTATACTTTGCTTGATATGCAAATAATTGATGATAAATTTGACTTAATGAGGCATTGATTTGGTGTTGTGAGGTGTTTACACATCCACACTAGGTCTTGGGCCCTTGCAAATTGAATAAAATACATTTATTGATGTCTTGCAAGAGTGTTGTAAGGTGTTGTAACACATCTTCACACTTTTCTAGGACCATAATGTTATAATTTACCTAAATAACCTTACCAAGATGTATTTCAAAGTTTTCTAAAGTCTTGTAACAAAATTTCACACTTTCCTAGGCTTGTCATCACTATTTACACCTTTCTTATGCTTGACATGGCCCCTTCATGCACTTATAGGCCTTAATTAAGTGTCTTGTTGAAGAAAAACCCAATAAATAACATTTAATACATCGTAATCTCGAAAATCCAGTCAAAATTTCCCAGGTGGACTAAGTCAGGTCACCTTGGGCGACTTAGTCTCATTTAGCTCAAAAATCCAAATTAATTCAAATTTCTTTCGACTTTTTATTCTTTAAGACCTAAGGTCAGCATGTGATGAGGTATTTTTTAGAATTAAGGGATAATTGTGTATAAATAAGGGTTTTCCCCTCATTTAAAAAAAAGAATCTCCTAACTCATCTTAATTCATAACTCATCATCATTCATGTGCTCAAGTTAAGCATGCTAGGGTTTTATCATTGCAAGTCATCAAGATAGCTTCTAAGGACATTCAAGGGAAAATTATTGAACTATTTCTTGAAAAAGTCAAGATCAAACATAATGGAAAGTATCTAACTCCATTGTTGCATACTTAATTACATTCTTTCTTCATTGGGTTTAATTACCTACAAAGGGGTTTGACCAAGGAAAACCCCCATGCCCTAACATTCAACATTCCTTATTCTCTTCTTGTGTGTTTGTAGATTTAGGCACTTTGAGGGTTTGAAGATAATTGAAGATTAGTTTGAAGACTTGTTGAAGACATCTCTTTGTTGTCCAAGCTGAAATATCAACTAAAAGTCACGTTCAGGTTTGAAAATCAGAGTTTCAGAAGCAAACACCTATAGGAAATCGAAGTGCAGACCTAGGGTATATGTTTCCACTTCTGAATTTTTAGAGATTCAAAATTTGACTAAGTCACCACCTTAGGCGACTTAGTCCCACTGGACCTGATTTTTAGTGATTTCTGTAGATCTGGATACCCATTTGGCCGAAACAGGTTTTTGGGCAGTTTTCATAAATTTGGACTAAAACGCCCCACCTGGTGACTTAGTCCCACTAGGCTTACAAAATAGAATTTCCAAAATCTCAAATGTTTCTGCAATCTCTAGTCAACTTCTCTTCAATTTCAAGGTGCATGGCTTTTGTCTTGCATTTTTGTTTTGTTGTCTATTGTAGTTGTTTTATCTCTTTTCATGTCACAATGTGTTTCCCTACACTTCACATTCCTTAGATTTATCATCAATAAGTCACTTCTTTTATCAGTATCTTACATTCATACATTGCATTTAGGCATACTACATCCCTCTTTACATTAACTTTGAGTGTAGACATTAGCATTTTGGACCCCATTCTTTCTCCTTGTAGGTGAAAAACCCTAGAAGGAGCTAAAGTAAGTGGGAAATCCAAAATATTTGTTTACATTTTGGTGAACCCAACTTTTGAATACTCTTCTTTTCTTATTTGGAGTCCATCATAGATCTAGCTTGCATTGACTTTGCATTAGGGTTTGCATAGATTAATTTGCATGCTAGGTTTCAAATTTTGCATTCATGAAAAGTGCATGCAAGTTGTATTTTTGGCATCTAAAATCATTGATTTTTTTTGAAATTTTCCATTTTCATCTTAGATCCACATCTTACAACACCCAAAGCATCAAATTCCATTGAAAATTCTTGGAAATTTTGCAAAAAACCCTAATTGGGACTAATTCACCTCTCTGGGCGACTTAGTCCCAATCCTAATTTTTCATTGTCTGATACAATGTCAAAAACCTCCTTTATGTGCTTCCTAAGCCTCCTAGTATCATATACTATAAGTCTAGAAAGTTTTGGGAACATTTTTTTTATGCATCTAGGTCAAAAACATCATTTCAGCATAGTCATTTTTTAAATCATTTCAATTATGAGTATTTTTGCATCTTAAAGCATTGAAAATTTCTGAAATTTTGCATTTACATCTTAGGACTGCATTTTACAGTACAAAGACTGTCAAAATCCATAAAAAAAAATTGAAAAATCTCATAAAATCCCTACTGGGACTAAGTCGCCTCCTTGGGCGAATTAGTCCCTGTTCACCCCTGAAACAATCTTTTACAGAGCTGAAAAACCTATTTTTAAGCTTTTGTTTGGTGCCATTACCTATCTATATCAATTGGCTAAGTTTCGGTAACATGCATTTCACTAGATCTCACTTAAATTATCTCATTTCATGCATTGTCTAATTGCATTTTTGCATTTACAACATTTCATTTTCAGATTGTTGCATTGCGTAAATAGAAAATTAGCTTACACAAAAACTGAAATTTTCATTTCCTTTTAAGTCATTGCATTGCACTTTCTTTCCTTTTCCAGCATACCATGTTTTCTTTCAAAAGATGTGGCTTTGATTTTGTTAATAATGGATTGCATAAATACAACATTCCCTCTTATGAGTTAAATTTTTATTACAAAAATGAGGACTTTAAGAAACATAATCAAACCATCGACATACTCCTTAATATTACATTTCCCATTGGTGAGAATGGTCGTGTAGATAATCATCACAATCATACTTTTTTTTCTCCCAATACCTTTTCTATTAGTGACGAAGGTATCTTGGTGAAGGAAGGTACAAGCATTGAGAGTCTTGAATTTCCATCTCCTCATTTCCCTTTGGAAGATGTTAGACAACAAGAACATGAGATCATAGAAACATTCTTAAACATCACCTTACCTAGTCTCCATAACCAAAACAATCATACTTGTCCATCTCCTAATATCCTTCCTCAATGTAAAGAGGCTAGGTTGGTGTTAGAATACATCCCTATTACAAATCATGAAACCCTTGATCCTCCCTTCCCTAATGCTCCTCTCATTTGGGATAATCTATTTGACAACCATATTGTTCCTTCTCTTGATGCCTCCCCTACTTGTGGTGAAGCTACTTTACAAATCTCAAACTTGGATGAACTTATTACAAGCTCTCCTACTAGGGTAGATAATATGGCACAAGAGAATGAGACCTTAGAAACAACAGACAATCAAATAGAGTTTTGTTATCCTCTTCCCACTATCAATCATCAAACACATTCAACCATTAATAATTCCCTTAGTTGTGATTAAATTAGTTTGGATGAACCAAACCTTAATTGTAAAGAACATCAGGATTGTTGTTCTCCTAAAAACTTTCCTTCTAGGGAGAATATCATCTACATGGAAAAGGTAACATTGATAATAATATTATGCCCTTGAAAAGAGATGAACCTATGTTAGACTCTCATTCGCCAAGGGATGTTAATATTATTCAACATCAACTCATCCTTTATCCCCCTTCACACAAACTCCACACAAACTTGAATTCACCCTCTACCCACCTCAAACTAATGTTTCATAGCAACTGAGTTATAATACCATTTCTCATACATATAACACTCAAAATAACCTACAACCGCCACAACCAACCCCAGCACCCTTACATTTTCCTAATCCTATCCCCTCTAGACCTTTCTTACTAGGTCTTCCTACTGGAAAGGCGTACAATCTTGTCAAATAACTAAAGAATACTCCTGCTATGATATCATTGTGGGATCTTATTCAAGCCTCCCCTCACTATCACACCATGATCCAGATAACCTTACAACAAGTTCCTGTTCCTTCTAATGCACAACCAATTGACATAGCAACCATGATCCAAGGAATAAAATCTAACATTGTTTTCCACCAAAGTGAACTCCCCCCTTTGGAAGTACAAAAAAAAAATGAAGCTTTCATGATCATTTCTTGATACAATCAAATAGGGATAAATTGAACCATTATTGACAATGGATTAGCCCTTAATGTTTGTAGCGTAAACCTTTTGGATAGGCCTTGTGTGGATAAATCAAAAATTCAACCCAGATCTTTATCTATTAAGGGATTTGACAATGTTGAGAAGACCCCACTTGGTATGATTACTTTACCTATTACAATTGGAGAAGTCACATTGAACACACTAATCTAGGTTATGCCTCATGATCTTTCATATAACCTTCTTCTAGGCAGGTTATGGATTCATGCTATGAATAATGTGCCTTCCACTCTTCATCAATAAATGAAATACATCTACAACAACAAAGTGTGCACACTTGACACTGATCATGAGCCTTATAGTGTCTTGCAACTTGAGGAAAACAAAGAGATCCCCTTGAAAACATTAACACCAACCACACAAGTGGAACCTGCACAAGAAAAGGACAAACAACAACATAGTGAACAAGACATGATGCTATTAGAAGATGATTGGGGTTCCTTGGATTTTGAACATGACTTCATGGGCGAGTATAAGATCATAAAAAAAAATCAAATAGGGAAAATGAAAATGTAGATGACCTTTCAAAAGCATCCATCTCAACCACTTTAGACAAAGAAGAAAACTACGCAACAACCTTTGACAAACATAATAATGAACAACCACCTGATTCCAAAGCAATCAAAAAGCTTTATGGGAAAGGTTACGAGCTTATGAAACAACTTGGATATAGTGGAAAAGGATGTGGTGCTAATGAACAAGGTATCCCCAACCCTATTGACCCTATCACACAACAAACAACTCATAGTATTGGCTATTGTCCTGTAATAGAGATCACCAAACCTTCACTCACCATCAACAATCTCACAACACATACTCCTACATTATTCTTAACTGAACACCTTGACACTAGTGGTCTTGAACATCATCCAAACATGCAACACACAATTACACCTTCACTTAATGTCAATGTCATCTTGCAACACGCTCATGATTTGAATTCGTTAGATTTTATATCCTCCTATAATGGAGAAAATAAAATCTAGCAATCTAAAGAGTCTTGCGTAGATATGAAAAACACTAATAAGCAAGGGGTATCTTTTTCATATACCACAAGACCACCTTCTACCATGGACCAAGAGGGTATCTTGTCGAGACTCCTCCAAGATCACTTGATCAACCTCCCTCCTAGAAATCGAAAGAAATGCTAGATTACAAGACTTCATTATGCGCAGGTATCATAGAGTTCATGGTCACTTCACTAATGAATGTAAGGCTTTGAGTCATCAAATAAAACATTTTTTAGGAGCTTGGTATGCTTCCCTTTGTGGGGGCACCTAATTCCTCTTCTTGATACTGATTTTCACTCTATCATGCATCATTTCGGCTCACCCTTATCTTGCACTAAGTGGGGGCAAGGGGTTTGATAACCTTGTCCTTGTATGTCACTTGTGGTTGCCTCCTTTGGTTAATTGTTAACCTTTCATGAATACATAAGAGAAAGCTTGGGATGTGGATGACATGCCTTAAGTTGGCTCCAATATGACACACTACCCTTCTCATGATGTAGCTTCTCAAAAACATATGACTTGGCATAGGGATTTCTAAGTAAGCTCTTATTCCCTCCTCTTCTACTTTAAAGAATTTTCTCATAGTATGGGTGCTTACAAACGCTTTAAAGTGGGGGCATACATCACCGCTCACATTTCATTATGTGATTTTATTTTTCTTGTGATTCTCTCTCTTGGACACATTTAACACAATGTTCCCTAAGATAAGACCTTGCACTTATCCTCTCTTGGAGACTTTGGGAATGATGTTCCCTAAGATGAGACCTTGCATGAACAGGGAAAAATCCCTTTGAACAATCCTTACACTATTTTCCATTAACAATGTCTATGAAGCATACAAATTTTTTCTTACTTCATAGAGCTTGAAAATCATTTTCCTTTATGGCACCTTGTTAAAGTTATTAGGAGGTATAACTTTGATATGGTTGATTCAGAAGCCCATTCTGAGGCATGAATTTCCCCATACCCACCTATGTGTTTGTGAGTGCATACCAACTAGCATATGTATCTCACCTTTTGGGTCTTCTCACCCGATAGACAACCAAGAGTTCTGTCACCCCAGAGTGAGTATACTTTGGCCTTCTCACTTGGGGAACAACCAAGAGTTTCATCGGCCCAGAGTGAGTATACATTTTTATTTTTCCAAACAAACAAACCTAGATATAATCCAAAACATGTTGGACTAATGGTCGAAGCTTGATCCACCCCATTTTCCTTTCCTTCTAGTCCTTGCTACTATATGATCATGCATCTTGTCTTGCTACAAATCATTCACCTTGCATGCGTCCTTTCATGCTTATGGTGGCTTGACTTAGGATCTTGGATCCTAGGGGCTTGCAAAACCTCCTTTGATCTTTGTCATTCTTTGTAATCCGCATTGGTATGATTGGTCTCCACTTGAATGACTACTTTAGTGAGAGTTTGAAGCAAGTTCATCCTTTCACTAAAGTGGGGGCTTAATGTGTCACCAAAAATTGTAAACTTTGTTTGATATGGGAATAGTTGATGATAAATTGTACTTAATGAGGCCTTTATTTGGTGTTGAGAGGTGTTTACACATCCACGCTAGGTCTTGGGTCCTTGCAAATTTAATAAAATACATTTATTAATGTCTTGCAAGAGTGTTGTAAGGTGTTGTGACACATCTTCACACTTTTCTAGGACCATAATGTTATAATTTACCTGAATAACCTTACCAAGACCTATTTCAATGTTTTGTAAAGTCTTGTAATAAAATTTCACACTTTCCTAGGCTTTTCATCAATATTTACACCTTTCTTATGCTTTACATGACCCCTTTATGCACTTACATGCCTTAATTAAGTGTCTTGTTGAAGAACAACCTGATAAAAAACATTTAATACATCTTAATCTCTAACGTCCACTCAAAATTTCCTAGGTGGACTAAGTGGGTACCTTGGGTGACTTAGTCCCATTTGGCTCAAAAATCAAAATTAATTCAAATTTCTTTTAGGTTTTTATTTTTTAAGACCTAAGGTCAGCCTGTGATGAGGTATTTTCGGGAATTAAGGAATAATTATGTATAAATAAGGGTTTCCCCCTCATTAAAAAATAAGAATCTCCTAACTCATCTTAATTCATAACTCATCATCATTCATGTTCTCAAGTCAAGAAAACTAGGGTTTTATCATTGCAAGTCATCAAGATAGCTTCCAAGGACATTAGAGGGAAAATTCTTCAACTATTGCTGCAGAAATTCAAGATCAAACATCATGGAAAGTATCTAACTCCATTATTGCATACTTCATTACATTCTTTCTTCATTTGGTTTAATTACCTACAAAGGGGTTTGACCAAGGCAAACCCCCATTCCCTAACATTCAACATTCCTTCTTCTCTTCTTGTGTGTTTGTAGATTTAGGCACTTTGAGGGTTTGAAGATCAAATGTTGAAGATTAGTTTGAAGATTTTTTGAAGACATTTATTTGCTTTCCAAGCCGAAATATCAACTAAAAGTCACCTTCAGGTTTGAAAATCAGAGTTTCAGAAGTGGACACCTATAGGAAACCAAAGTGCAGACCTAGGGTATCCATTTCCACTTCCAAATTTTTAGAGATTCAGAAGTGGACTAAGTTGCCACCTTGGGTGACTTAGTCCCATTGGACCTATTTTTTAGTGATTTTTGTAGATTTGGATACCCATTTGTCTAAAATAGGTTTCTAGGCATTTCCCCTAAATTTGGACTAAAATTCCCCACCTGGTGAGTTAGTCCCACCAGGCTTAAAAATAAGAATTTCCAAAATTTCAGAGGTTTTTGTAATCTCCAGTCGAATCCTCTTCAATTTCCAGGTGCATGGATTCTATCTTGCATTTCTATTTTGTCATCTATTGCATTTGTTTTATCTCTTTGCATGTCACAATGTGTTTTCATGCACTTCACATTCCTTAGATTTAGCGTCAACAAGTCACTTATTTTATCAATATCTTACATTCATACATTGCATTTAGGCATACTACATACCTCTTTACATTAACTTTGAGTGTAGACATTAGCATTTTGGACACCATTATTTCTCCTTTTAGGTGAAAAACCCTAGAAGGAGCTAAATCAAATTTACACTAGTAGAGAGTACAACTCTTGTTGTGATTGTTGTATTGGATCACTTGGTTACAGTAGGTGGGGAGGAGGATTATCATGCATTGCTTTGGTCATGTTCAGATTTTGATTTTCATTATTAGGTTCATGTAACTTGTGAGCGAGTGCACGACATCTACGTCTACGTTCTCAAGCACTTCTGTTTCTTTCAAGGTTTTATTTTGAAGTTGTGTTTGTGTAAGATCATGTTCCTCAACCATAGGTTGATTTTCATCCCTAAGGGGAAGAATGGAAGAAACCATAGGAGGTTGCTCATCCACTTTCTCCTTTTCCTTGTAAACTTGTTTTATTTGAGGAGGCATGATGCAGTTGCTATCATTGTCTCTTTTTCTTTTGGACGATGTAGGTGAAGTTTTTGTTGTTGGTTGGTCTTGGTTTTTTAGTTCGTGTTGAGGTTCAATCATGGTTTCATCAAGTATGTGAGGTGCGGAAGTGGAAGGGGACATGTTTCTTAGGGATAATTCAACCACTTTATTTTCTTTGAATTTTTGGTAAGATATGAAAAGAAAGTCCTGTCATGGCATTATAGCTTCCATGGGCTCGGGCCAAAAGGATTCTAAGGAAAAGTTTCCTTTGGAAGACAAGAGGTTAAAGTAGATATGGTGAACGATGAATATTTCATTGTCAAATGGAAAGTTTAAGCATTTGTGTAAAACTGATCCAGGGGACAATTTTTCAGTGAAAATTGAAGTGTTCCCAATGCTCCAGATTTCAGCTTCATCAGAAAGAGAACGATGTCCTGATTCCAATGCAACTTGAACGGGTCGAAAAGGACTCCGTTTGTGCAAGTTACGGCCAGTCAAACTTCCAGTCAAACTGGCTTCAGGGGCGTCCGGAAGGTGAAAAAAATAATCATCTTGGAAATTGACGAAAGCAGCGTCATCGCGAAGAGCTCGTTGAGACGATTCTGACGACGTTTGTTTCATCGAAATCCGACGTCGTATGATCAAGTTAGAAGCAGTCAAACTTCAGTCAACCTAGAGGGTACTGATGATGACGTCATCATGCTGACGTGGCAGTCCGTACTGTACGGACACATATGGGTGAATTTTGACCCAACCCGTGGCAGGTGAGTCATCGTACGGAGCCAATCAGTGTGTGACACGTGTCCATGCCGTACAGTACGGTAGCACAGTCAGCATCCGACGTGGCGGTCCAGTCATCATCCGAGTCAGCACTCCGGCGAATCAGGGCTCGACACGTGGACGGCTTTGACAGCGACACGTCAGCGTACGTTTGGTCGTCGTCGGCAGAGAGCGTGGATGGTTCAGCCAATAGTGGCACGACACGTGGCAGG
Source organism: Sequoia sempervirens (assembly GCA_007258455.2). Taxonomy (NCBI): domain Eukaryota; kingdom Viridiplantae; phylum Streptophyta; class Pinopsida; order Cupressales; family Cupressaceae; genus Sequoia; species Sequoia sempervirens. The sequence continues at coordinate 9,986 of VDFB02146165.1, read as the reverse complement.
CTCCTAGCCTTCAGCTCGTCCGCGTATTTGTTCGTTGGGTTGATATTTTGCTTCAACAAAATCAGTTGAGGGGATTCGACCCTGAGATCTTCTGCCATGCGCTTCGGCCGGTGGTTGGTAACCGTTGCACCTGCGAAGAAATTCCTATCCATTAAATGTCACCGGTTTTTCTTATTGTTTGGATTTTGCATATTGAGTGGTAAAACGTGGTCGGCGGGGTTGGAACCGCCGACCACCCAACTAGCAAAATGTTTGAATACCGATACACCACGCGATACTCTCAAGATTATATAGGAGTTAGTTTTATTTTGATGTATTATTAGTGGCCGGGCCTCTAACAAATGGCTAAATAAGCCATAAACAAACAAAACAAACAAAACCACTATAACCAAAAGATTGCAGAGGATGGAATAGACCTGATACGAGCTGATCAGGGAAGATATGCACTTAATGAAGTGGTTAAGCCATATTAGGCAAGTTTTTTGTATAAAAAGGGGGTATAGGCCTTTGATTTTAAAGAAGTCCAGGTGGAGAACGAGAGAATGCTCGAGAGATGATTTGCATTGTTCCTGTATATCAAAGTAATGCTGTTCTTTTGATGTGCTTGAAGGGGATGATGCTGCCTCAATTGTAACTGATTTTTGGAGCTAATCGAATCGGTCCTCCATTGGAGAGGGACCCGGAGACGTAGTCCTTAGGGTCGAACTCCGTTATCAATTGGTTTCGTCTCTCTATTCTTCTCTCTTTTCTTTCTCAGTTTATCTTGGCATTTATTTAATTATTTTATGTTCATTATTTCATTTGAGCATTTAATTTGTAATCATTTAAATTAAATGTTGTAATAATTGATCTTTTACGTTAAGCATTCTGTAAGCAATAAGTCCTAGATCCTAAATAGATCAAGTTGGTATCAGAGCTATGTATGTGGCTTGTATTGCAATTTGAATGCTAACGAGATCCAGGTTGCAACGAGGCGAAGGAGAACTTGAAGAATACAATCCAGAAATCGGAAGACGAAGAGTTAATCAACCGTCACAGATGGAAGAAAAAGAAGGTGGACAAAGTTCAGAGCTTAGTGTCAAGGATTTCCAGAAGCTATTTCTTGACATGAAGGAAATGGTGGACGAACTTTATGCAGACAAGAAGAAGCAGTGAAAAGGGAGGTTCTTCAAAGCACAAGAAGCAGGAAGATCAGAAAGACACAGAGGGGAAAGCTCCAGAAATTCCTTCTCCTCCTTCTACTCCCCCTTCTTCTCCTCCTTCTTCTCCTCCTTCTCCTCCTTCTCCTTCTCCTTCTTCTAATGTAAATCCATTTAAGAGCAAGTCTAAGCCTGTAATTAAGCTTGATGTAAAATTTGAGTTACCTAAATACTGTGGGGAGTTAAATGCTGAGAAGTTAGACGATTGGGTCCAACAAGTAGAAGTATACTGTAGGATACAAGGCCTAGTAGAAGATGCTTCTAGGATTCAATTAGCAACTCTCCGGTTGGGAGGTACAGCTCTCACCTGGTGGGAGAGTAAAACTCGTGAAGAAATTGCTCGCCATGGTCAAGTTAACATGTCTTGGATGGAGTTTGTTGCTGCCCTTAGGAAACAATTCTACCCTTTAGGTTACATGCAACAGTTAACCATGAATTGGCAAACCTTTAGGCAAGGTAAGGGGCAGTCTGTCCAGGAGTATACTCATGAGTTTAGGAAACGGGCCATTGCTCTAAATGTTCCCTTGTATACCCAAGACACATTACTTAAGTATATTGGTGGTTTACATTCTTACCTTAGGCACACTATTTTGATGTTGAGTCCCAACAATCTAGACGAGGTGTCTGTTCAAGCTACTCATTTAGAGTCAAGGGGTAAGAATACTTTTAGTGATAACTTTTCTAAGAAGCCATCTAAGTTCGAGGGTAAGTCTAAAGGGAAAGGAAAAGACAAAGATAACGGCAAAGGGAAGAAGACAGCTACAGCTCAGAAAGAGGGTGAGAAACCCACATGTTCCCATTGTAAGAAAGAGGGGCATGATGATTCGAGATGCTGGAAGCTTCATCCTGAGTTGAGGCCGAAAAGATATGGAGGTAATAAAGGCAAGACTACTGCAGTGATTCAATAGGATCTTGGTTCAGACTCCGGAGATGAGACGAAGATTGTTGCTACCGGAATCCAAGGTAAAAGGAAAGGTATATCTCTCTCATCTGATGCAAGTTTTTCTAATGCCAGTGCAAGTACAAGTAAAGAATCTTCTCCTAAGGTTGATAAGCAAAGAAATGAATTGTTTCACATTCGTGTTGTAACAAAACACACTAAGATTGATACTCTGTTTGATACGGGTTCACAAGTAAACTTAATATCTAAAGAAGTTGTAAAGAAACTTAATTTGGCTACAACACCTCATCCAAAACCATATCCACTCGGATGGGTTTGCGATGATGCTCAACTACAAGTAACTAAACAATGTAAATTGAGATTTGCTATCACTGCAAACTTTGTAGATGAGGTAGAAGTCGATGTGGTCCCTTTGGATATTTGTGGGCTTGTGTTAGGGAGTCCTTATCTTTATGACAGAAAAGCAATCTTTTATAGGGGGGAGAATAAGTATCATCTTTTCAAAGATGGGGTAGAATACATTGTACGGGCACATAAGGTGAAGACTAATCTTACACTAGTTAATGCTGGTCAAATGAAGAGGTTGGTCAATTCAAGTAAAAACTTTGCATTGATGCTTGTAAAAGCCAAAGAAGATGATAAATCTGAGGTATTCAGTCGAACTTTGAAAGATCATGTAAGTCATGTAAAGAAAGTATTTGATGTATTGAGAAAAGAAAAATTGTATGTAAAGATGTCTAAATGCGAATTTGCTAAGACATCCTTAGTGTACTTAGGCTATGTCGTAGGGAGTGGTCAATTGAAAGTAGACCCTGCGAAGGTCGAAGCTATTGTAAAATGGCCTAAGCCAAGTACAGTCACAGAGGTCAGAAGTTTTCTAGGTGCAGTTCAGTACTGGAGAAAGTTTATTGCAAACTTCTCTTTTATAGCATCACCATTACATGCATTAACCAGTACAAAGGCAACTTTTCAGTGGGGAGGTCCGCAACAGAAGGCTTTCAACACTTTGAAGGGAAAGTTGAGCACCGCACCAGTTTTGGCCTTACCAGATCTACATCAACCATTTGAGATCGAGACAGATGCGAGTGGGTTTGCCATGGGAGCAGTACTCATGCAAGGAGGTAAACCAGTTTGCTACCACTCTAAAACCTTTTCAGGAGCAGTAAGTAACTATCCCACATATGATAAAGAACTTTATGCTTTAGTTCAGAGTGTTAAAAAATGGAAACATTACATAATGGGGAAAGAAACTGTAATCCACACTGATCACCAACCACTACAATATTTGCACTCACAAACTAAACTGCAACAGAGTAGGCACTTTCGGTGGATGGGTTTTCTACAACAGTTTCACTTGGTAATTAAGTATAAGAAAGGTACCCATAACAAAGTAGCAGACATGCTCTCTAGACCTCCTATGATGAATGCTTTGATAATCCTTCAGAATAGTTCTATGGTTCATGAAAGTTTTCAGGAACAATATGATAATGATGAGAACTTTAAGGATATCTATGCTGCTTTAATGAATGGTAAACATGTAGAAGAGAAAGACTATTATGTGCAGGATAAACTGTTATATCACTTGGGTAAATTATGTGTTCCAAAAGATGAACAAGCACAGGTGATTAGAGAAGCACATACCTCATTGATTGCAGGACACTTTGGGGTAAACAAAACATTGACTCAGCTGCAGAAGTATTGTTATTGGCCTCATATGCAAGAAATTGTAACTAAGTATATTAGAGGTTGTGTTATGTGTGCAACTAGTAAGCCTAGTAACAGGAAATTGGGTTTGTACACACCTCTACCTGTACCTTCTCGTCCATGGGAAAGTGTGTCAATGGACTTTGTTGGGGGGTTACCTATGTCTAGGAAGGGACATGATTATCTATATGTAGTAGTTGATCGGTTCAGCAAAATGTGTATTTTGATGCCATGTAAAAAGCAAGTCACTGCTGAACTGACAGCTCATTTGTACTTTCAATTTGTATGGGTTCATTTTGGGTTACCTAATTCTATTGTATCGGATCGAGATTCACCGATTCTTGGGGGAATTTTAGTCAACTTTGTGGGGACTCATGGACACCAAACTGAAGAAGAGTACACCTTCCATCCGAGACCACGGACAGACAAAGGTTGTAAACAGGACAGTTGTGCATCTACTCAGAGGTTACTACGTAAGCATCCTAAGTTGTGGGATGAGAGTCTTCATTATGTGCAGCATGCCTACAACCATGCAGCACACTCTTCTACTAAGAGGTCTCCTTTTGAGACATGCTTTGGTTATGTGCCCAAGACACCGATGGATTTTGCTTTTGTGAAAGATGATGTTGAAGATGGACGCCATGATGCAGAGAAGGCTTTAAAGTTCATCCAGAAAATCCAAGCAATTCATCAGGCAATGGAAGCACGGTTGGAACAGAGCCAAGCAAAATACAAGGTTCGCCATGACAAGCATCGCACTGATCATCATTTTCAGGTTGGAGACAGAGTTTGGTTACATATCAGCAAGGAAAGGATGCAAGGTGAAGGTAAAAAGCTTAAGCCAATTAGATATGGTCCTTTTGAGATCCTTGAGAAAATTGGTACTAATGCCTTCCGCCTCAATCTTCCTCCATACATGCATATTTACTCGGTTGTCAATGTTGAGAATTTGAAACTGTATGAGCCTCCAATGATCCTAGATGAAGTCTCAGACATTCAAGTTCCATCAGTTGATGACCTTTCTCCAGAGTACATGTCAGAGTTGCCAGAAGATGTTATTCTCGACAGGAATGTCAGAACTTCACGAAGAGGAGATGTTGAGTACCTCAGAGTGGGCCTGAAGGGGATGCATCCAAGCAAAGCAAGATGGATGGAGATTGGTAAAGTGAGGGAACTTTACCCTCACTTACTTTCCAAGTAATCAAGCTTTCGGAGGTCCTAAAGCTCTCTAGTGGGGAGGCCTGATCCGGGGGACAATTTTTCAGTGAAAATTGAAGTGTTCCCAATGCTCCAGATTTTAGCTTCATCAGAAAGAGAACGATGTCCTAATTCCAACGCAACTTGAACGGGTCGAAAAGGACTCCGTTTGTGCAAGTTACGACCAGTCAAACTTCCAGTCAAACTAGCTTCAGGGGCGTCCGGACGGTGAAAAAAATAATCATCTTGGAAATTGACGGAAGCAGCATCATCGTGAAGAGCTCGTCGAGACGATTCCGACGGCGTTCGTTTCATCGAAATCCGACGTCGTATGATCAAGTTAGAAGCAGTCAAACTTCAGTCAACCTAGAGGGTACTGATGATGACGTCATCATGCTGACGTGGCAGTCCGTACTGTACGGACACATATGGGTGAATTTTGACCCAACCCGTGGCAGGTGAGTCATCGTACGGAGCCAATCAGTGTGTGACACGTGTCCATGCCGTACAGTACGGTAGCACAGTCAGCATTCGACGTGGCGGTCCAGTCATCATCCGAGTCAGCACTCCGGCGAATCAGGGCTCGACACGTGGACGGCTTTGACAGCGACACGTCAGCGTACGTTTGGTCATCGTCGGCAGACAGCGTGGATGGTTCAGCCAATAGTGGCACGACACATGGCAGGCTCCTAGCCTTCAGCTCGTCCGCGTATTTGTTCGTTGGGTTGATATTTTGCTTCAACAAAATCAGTTGAGGGGATTCGACCCCGAGATCTTCTGCCATGCGCTTCGGCCGGTGGTTGGTAACCGTTGCACTCGCGAAGAAATGCCTATCCATTAAATGTCACCGGTTTTTCTTATTGTTTGGATTTTGCATATTGAGTGGTAAAACGTGGTCGGCGGGGTTGGAACCGCCGACCACCCAACTAGCAAAATGTTTGAATACCGATACACCACGCGATACTCTCAAGATTATATAGGAGTTAGTTTTATTTTGATGTATTATTAGTGGTCGGGCCTCTAACAAATGGCTAAATAAGCCATAAACAAACAAAACAAACAAAACCACTATAACCAAAAGATTGCAGAGGATGGAATAGACCTGATACGAGCTGATCAGGGAAGATATGCACTTAATGAAGTGGTTAAGCCATATTAGGCAAGTTTTTTGTATAAAAAGGGGGTATAGGCCTTTGATTTTAAAGAAGTCCAGGTGGAGAACGAGAGAATGCTCGAGAGATGATTTGCATTGTTCCTGTATATCAAAGTAATGCTGTTCTTTTGATGTGCTTGAAGGGGATGATGCTGCCTCAATTGTAACTGATTTTTGGAGCTAATCGAATCGGTCCTCCATTGGAGAGGGACCCGGAGACGTAGTCCTTAGGGTCGAACTCCGTTATCAATTGGTTTCGTCTCTCTATTCTTCTCTCTTTTCTTTCTCAGTTTATCTTGGCATTTATTTAATTATTTTATGTTCATTATTTCATTTGAGCATTTAATTTGTAATCATTTAAATTAAATGTTGTAATAATCGATCTTTTACGTTAAGCATTCTGTAAGCAACTAGTCCTAGATCCTAAATAGATCAACAACCGAGGGGATGAATTTGATTGAGAGAAGCCATGGATGGCCTAGCCTTAAACAAAATTGGTCTGACTATGGGATGATGGAGAATCTGACATCTACTATTTTTGGTCCTATTTGTAATAGAAGGGTGATCAATCCTATCGTAGGGCAAGCAAAACCATTGTGCGTCTTGATCCATTATTCTGGTTTAGCATAGTCATCTTGATAAAGTTTATGCAATACTAAAATTCCTCGATTTTTTCATAGATACAACTAGTTATGTAGAGAGGAGCATCAGGTGCATTTTTAATTATATCCTTAGTGGAGAAAGCAATATCAAGAGGACTCTTAGGTTGGCCCTTATGAGGGATAACGTCTATCACCCCAACCATTTCATCCATAGTATTAACATTGATATCATTTGGGATAGGATCATTATGTTCATCATTTGTATCAACATTCATCACATCATTCTATGTAGTTTCACTAGCTTTGACAAATGAAATATTATCAATGTAGATAGACGACTGAAATCAATGAGGTCTTGCACAAGATGTTTAAGAAGTTTGTAATGTTCCATGTCATGTCCATTTTTTTGATGATATTGGCAATAAGCATTGGATTTAAAGCTTGGGGATAAAGGCTTAGTAGGGTCCGATGTTTTGATGGGAGGAAAGGTAATCATTTGTTGTTGTAAGAGTTGGGACATTGTGCTATGAAGGGTGTTGAGTAAGGGTGTGAATTGTCTTTTTGGATCTCCATAACTAAAGGGCACTAAGGTTTTAACAGTTGCTATTTGGTTATTCACATTTTGAGTTTTTGGCCGAGGAGGATTAAATTAAATGAACCCTTTATTTTAGTTTCTAAATGGTTAGAAATTATTTTGGTTGGTGGGCTCAAATTTCTCAATTTAGCTAGAAGTGGACCTTATATCTCAACTAATAACCAAATTTTGATAATCACAAAGGGTAGTACACAAGTGCATGAAGGATGGGAATTTGACATAGTTAGCTTGTCCTGAAGTTTAGTTTGCAAGTTTTCTATAAACATCTTTTGAAGGTGTGGGTTGGGGGCCTTGAAATCAATTTGGGAATAAATCAATTGATATCATGAGATAAAATTAGTTATCTTTTGGTCCTCATTTTTCTTGCATCTCATCAAATCAGCCAAGGTTTTCTTTGGAGCCATATGCACTTGGAAATGGGTTACAAATGCATCAACAAGTTCATTAAATAGACAAATTGAATTATTCGGTACAAAGGAAGAAAACCCTTCTAAGGTAGTATCTTTTAAGGACCTAGGAAATTGTTTTTCCAACAATTTATCATCAAGGACAAAGTCATTGCATAAAGTGGTATAGGAATTGACATGGTTAGAAGGATCTCCCTTCCCTCCATGTTTCTCAAATCTAGGCACCTCTACACCTTGTGGCATTAGTGTTCACAATATCTCCAAGGACAATGGGCTACTTCTGACATAATATGTGGGTGGGCCATTCTAATTTTTTTTATGGTGGAGATTTTATTTTGCATGGATGGAATAGTTTGGAAAAGTTGTGTTATGAGAGGATCAATACAAGTGGTATGAGGTGGAAGTGAAAGCGGTGATGGATTGTATGTAGTAGTAGGACAAGTGAATGGAATGCTTATAGGTGGTAATGCGCTAGAAGATAGAACATGCGATGCCACATAGGAACTAGGGATGCTAGTAGGAATACCCAAGGAAGGAATCACATTACTAACTTGTTGCATTGTCATTGTGATTTGAGGATTGGTATAGGTAGGTATTGAGGCTATCATTGAGGGGGTGGAATTTGAGTTCCCCCTTGGTTGGAAACATTATTTGTTGGTATAGGAGCACTATAGGTTTAAGGATCAGATGTTTTCCAAAGATTTGAACTATGTTTTTCACAAGGTCAAGGCCTTCATCACTTCCAATCATGCAGTGAATGTTTTCTATGGTAGGAATTGCAGTAGTAGAAATTTTTCAAGGCTGACTTGGTGTTGCAGGTTGACTAATTCCTCATGAATTTGAATGATTTTCTCTTATAGGATATCATCAGTCCTTGGTTCAACATGCATGCTACCTAAAGGAAAAGAGTTTCTAAGGGTATAAGTCATGCCTAGTGTACTAGTGTCAATACTAGGAGTGGAAGCTCTAGATAACCCAAGATACACAAAATGTGTGTTATCATGGGATGCCATGAGTCTCAAACTTTTTCTCACTATGGTATTAGCAATAGGACACCAAACACTCATGCAAAGACTACTAAATGCAGGATGGAAGCAAATGCAATGTGAGATAACAAGAATGAATTGCTTAAAACTGAAATTTTGGAAAGGAAAGCTAAAATGCAAAAAAAACTTGAACAAAAACTTAGAAATTGAATTGTAAATGGCAGAAAATGTAGTGCAAAATGTGCAAAGGGACTGATTCACCCTAAGTGGCGAATGAGTCCTAGTACTATTTTTTTTGAAAAAAATTCAAAATTTTAAAATGAATTTTATGCTTTTTTATATTTTCTAATGCAAATATGATATGAAAATGTATAATTTTACTTATTTTTAATGAGATGAAATGCAATAATACAAGCTATATGAGCTTTTTACTAATGCAAAGTTTGAAACCCTAGAATGCAAATTAAATAATGCAAAATGCAATGCAATGTTAATGTAAGCTAAATATAGGATGTAAATGCACTCCAAATCAGAAATAAGATTCTTTAAATGTAGGTTCACCAAATGAACCAACAATTTTTGTATGTGGGGCTCTCTTACACTTCTAGGGTTTTGAACCTAAAAAGAGAGAGATACAACAACCTTAATGGTTCACTCAAGAACAAACCCTTGATATTTCAATGTAGATTGAGATATAGCAAAGGGGATTGTCCTAAATGATAAAAAATAATAAAGGGGTTCACCACCAAGTGTAAACTTGGAAAATGCAAAATGTTTGAAAACACACTATGATATGCAAAAGGACCTAGAAATGCAAATAGGTTGTAACAAAAAACTATGAGATTTAAAGTGTGCACCTAGAAATTGGAGAAAGATGGAATGGAGCTTTGGAATCCTAAAATTGATGCTTTTTAGGCCAATTGGAACTCATATGCCAAGCTGGGTGACTTAGTGTTGCTTTGGGTGAACAATGTTGGAACAGGTTTCAAACAAATGGGTACTCCTGAAGATCTGTAAAAATTCTATCAGACTCCTATAGTGGGACTCATTTTCCACTAATGGAGAATCAATACACTTATGAATTTATAGAAATTCAAAAGTGAAATTTGTAGTTCTCGGTTTACTCTTTTGCTCTTGATTCAAATGTCCAAAATTGTCAAATTCAACCTGTGGGTGTTCTCCGAGCTTCTCTTATGACTTTAAAAACTTGATGGAAACTTTTCCAATCTTTCTCTTTGACAA